>JAPXFQ010001637.1:0-72228 GCA_028564705.1 Apricaphanius iberus
TATCATTTTTCTCCATATTCAGCATGAAGCTGCAGTCAGTGAAACATTATTAATATCCGCAGATGAATCCAGCTGAGCTGACAGGTCTAAATAGGAAATAGTGGGACTGACTATTGGATCAATGGGAGTTTAAGATAATTTAGTCGGTTAACAAGTTCAGTTTCATTTATTCTTCCAAGTATAACATTATCATTATATAGGAATGATGCTACTGTTAATAACTGCACTAAATATGTTTAGTCAGTAAACCTGGACAGGAAATGGGTGTTTTAATAACCAACAGATGGAAAAATCAAATAAGTATTACCTGGATAATGATTATGATACACTACACCTGGGTCTGTCTGCAAATGTCTGCTGTAAAATAATAATATTTATTCTGCACAGTATATGTGACCCTTTAACATAATATGAAGAGTTTGAGAGCGCTAGCATTGGCTAACTGGACCGCAGTAACAGAGCTATAGGATTCATCTATGTGCTAAGTAGCTCAGCCTGACTCAGCATGTATCTCAGCCTGACTCAGCATGTAGCTCAGCCTGACTCAGCATGTAGCTCAGCCTGACTCAGCATGTAGCTCAGCCTGACTCAGCATTATCCTGTCATGATAAGGCCCATTTCCAGCAGTCTATATGGGTTCTGGCTACAAGCTAATGTTTTACTGACATGGGAGCATTTTTAAGTGGTCAGCTGATCTCATTTCTATTCACAGTCACTAAACATTTCTCTGGTTCATCACCACCATCACCACGCACTACCAGTCCACCATTTTACTGACACATGGTGGCCAATCACCTTTCCAAAGCCCTCAGCTTGTAGACTGACTTTCCCGCCTGCCATCCGTTCCACCATCAGATCAATAACTACTGTTGTCTCTGCCTCATTTCTAATTTCTGACCCAGCTTAGCAGCAGAAATAGAAAAACAGCCGGTCAACAGGAGCTACTTGGTGCTCAGTCTGTTTTCTGGCTGCTTACGTACTGACGTCATCTGCCAGAGCGTCAGCTACTGATGCAGAAAGCACCCAGCGCCCTCTGCTGGACACACCTAGATTACATCCTCAGAGAGCTAAATAGCTACTATTTTCATCTACTCATTTATTGTGCCATAAAACGAAGAGTCTTTCTAACTTCTAATGACTGCAACTAGAGAAATGTTCCCTGATTTAGTACCTCTGTCCTACCTGTAGGGGGAGACACATCGATCTAGCTTCTATAGGAGTTCTACTAAAATATAGTGAGAAGGAGCAGGTGTTGCGTAAGAACAGTTACCACTTTAATGCTGCTACAACAACCAGAACCACCTTACAATGACACTAAATAAGGCTCCACAAAGGTGTTCTGGGCAGGTTGTACGGCTGGCCACACCACATCACCGACTGGCCTCAGAATCACTGGGCTAGGCTCACCATCCAAGTCTTCCAATAACTGACAGTTCAGACCATCCAGAACACTAAAAAACCAACCTACACCAGAAGTGTAGGATTTAAAGATGATCTGGTTCTGTCACAAAACCTAACATGAGATCTCATTAACTCTTTTTCTTAGTCTAAACATGTCATGTTAAACTAAATACCAGCTTCATACATGATTTATCATAAAACATGTTCTGGTTCTTTTATCTCAGTAACTTAGTCTCCAACACAAAAACTCGTGATACTTCTGGATAAATTTAACCAGGTTTAATTATCGCTCAGTAAGTAGATGGTACAATGACAGCGCTGGACCTTAGTCTAGCACACAATGTATCGTGGACAAGAAAAAGGTCACTTTATTACAGAGAAACAGTTTAATATCTACATTCTGCTTCTAGGCTCCGCCCTTCATGCAGGAAGGAGCTCATCTTGTTGTGTTGTCTGTAAATTCATTGTGTAACCAGATGGCTTTAACTGATAGAAAGTGTTTCCTTCAGGTGTGTTAACTATACTAAGTGTGTCTGCAAGCTTGTAAAAACCCATCAGCAGATTCCTTGAGATGTAGGCATTGTTCTTCTAGGATCTTAGTATCTCTCTTATATTTCCTGTTTTAAGATGAACAAAAAGGTCACCTTAAGTTCTGCTTTAACACAGAGGATAAAAGACAGCAAAAGTTGCTGGATTCCTCCCAGACAGCAGCTGACTCCGCCCCAGATCTGATTCCAGACCAGCAGATCTGCGTATCAGTCAGATCCGTTTTCTGACTGCTACACGGATCTGGCCCAGATGTTTCCTGCTGGAGGCGGGAATGCATCACTTTTTCAGACTCTGTTCTGTGTCGGGTCAGATTTGGTAAAACGAGCACGGGAAGAAGTAGAGACGATGTTAGTGGAAGACGAAGTGGAAGACACGGGGAGGAAACATTATTTGGATTAAAACCCATTTTTTGGTAAATTACACGTTTTATACATGTGAGCATAACACTTTTTTTTCTTTAAGACAGAGCCTGGTGCGCTTACAGTTGTTTCAACCTTTTATCTGCTTTAAAGAAAAAGTTAAGCTAGTTTATACTTTGTATGTGTGTCTAGAGAAATGCTCTTATAAGATGTTCAATCAAACGTACAACTATAAATAAATAAATGTAAACTTTAGAGTTTTAGATAGAAACCTATAAACTTCATATAGTGTTAAAGCTAAGTTCATATAAATAGTAGGGATGCACCGATACCGATATCAGGGCCGATACCGTTCTTATGTATCGGTTAAATTTAACCGTTAACATGAACTGTTAATTAAAATGTGGAAACTGCAGTAATTTAACTAAAATTTTTATTTTTCACTTGAAAATGTATCTTTGTGGTCATTTTTTATTAATATATTTTTCTAATTCACCATCATTTGTTGTAACAAGCAGAGAAGAAAATAAAACCGGTCTTCTAATTCAGTCCATTTTTGTGTGTGGTAGAAGTATTGGTACTCAGTATCGGTACTCAGATCACAGTATCGGTATCATATCGGTTTGAATAAAGTGATATCGTTGCATCCCTAGTGACTTTTCCTCGTAGCACACAGTTTATGTAATTCAGTACTGTTTGGATCAGTATCAGCAGATTATGAACCTCAGGTATCGGAAAAGAAAAAAGTGGATCAGTGCATCCCTAATAAATAGGTTGGCTACTTTAAGCAACATTAAATTAGTCCCTGTTTGAGTAATTTGCTTATTTACATATCAGTATTATGTATTGTTCTGTAATTTCCATTCAGTGAATTATATGTAAAAAGAACAACTTCTTCTTTGTTTCAGGTTTTATCAGAAAGCAGACCTTTTTCTGTGGACCACCAATTATCTACAGAGCAGTAACGTAAGTTTTAAATGTTTTTCCAGACAGCAAACTTAGACTGATTTCAAAGAGCAGCTTAATTTAACTGTATTTCCTTCTTTCAGCCTTTTCAAAATCTGATATTTTCTCTGATCCTGGATCTCCTTCCTGTTGTCTGATTCTCTGTTTGTTAAAATGAAATGTTTTTTATTCTTATATTTATTTTTAACAGGAGCAGAACAACCATGCTTGTACGTCAGCAGCTGATCCTGAGATGGATTCTCGTTTCATTCGATGACGTCCAAAAGAACCTTCTGTTTCCTCATCATCTGCTGCTCCACTGCAGTTCTAAAAGGGTTCAATTCCCTACTTGGTACAAAACTGGCCTTGAATTATTTATATTTTTACTAGGGGTGTCACGATTCTCCAAATCCTCGATTTGATTTTCGATTTTAGGGTCACGATTCGATTCTCGATTTTTTTTAAAACAATTTAAACTTACTTTTACAGTATTGAACCCTATTTCATTTATACACTGGTTTAATTCATACAATTTTGTCCAGTAAATCTTATTTTAAAAGACAAAACGGATGCAATTTTTATTATTCTTATGTAATGTATCACATTAGGCATTATGTTTAAATAATTTATTTACAGTGATGGTATTGTTTAACGCTAATGGAGGCTTGCTGCCATCTAGTGACTCTTTATAGTTACTGCAGAAATACGATATGCTCCAGATAGGACCGAGTAAAATGCAGCTAACAGCCGTCCTCTTGTTTACAAAGCAAATGTGGAATTAACTCGCTGGGAACTCAACATTGCCTCACCAGATGATTTGAGAGTAGAAGGAGCGGCTTTAGTTCCATTCCCGTTGCTTCATCTATCCTAGCTGTGGTTGAGCGTTAGCTTAGCTATTAGCTACTTGCTAGCATCAGCTAATGTGCTCTGTAGACGTGTGCTCTGATCCAGGGGGGATGTGAAACAGGCAGTGGCCTAGTGCAATGATGCAAAATGCAATGTGTGGTTCCTTGTGATGAGACGGTTTTCTGCTAAATATTGCTACGGAGTCCCAAGTGGGACACAGGATGTAAACATGGCAGGAGGTGATCAATCCTCTTTTGGATTTCGATGTGCAAGGTCATAACGTAATTTCGATCGATTTCGATACAAAATCGAGATCTTGACACCCCTAATTTTTACTTAAAAGAATGTATTAATTCTTATTTTTCACTAAAAAGATAAGCTTGTTGTTTTATCATGTTAATTTACTCATCCAAGCAAGTTTGGAGAAACTTGGAGTCCTTCAGCAGAAGTTTGTACTGGGACACGATCAGCGTACATCCAAACAATGGAAGGTAATGAGGGGCAGGTGTTAGCCTCTGGTAATAAAGCATTATCTGCCCCAAAACTCCTTCATTTAGCCAGGTTTTGTTATTAATAGTTAATGATATTCCCCTGTGAGTTCAGAATGTCTCAAAAATGCTAAGATATTAGCTTCTGGCTGTTTTACAGGCTGTTAATGTAACTGATTCCAACTTCCACTATCAGCCGTCCTCCATTCCAACTGTAGTCTGTGTAGGTTGTAGAAATGGAGCCTGTAGAAGCTCAACTTAGAGCTACTGGTCCAAACATGAACCATGATGATGTCTGCAGTAGTTCTGTCTAACCGACCGCCGTAGAGCACAGAGAGAAAGTCCTGATCAGATTACAGCTGGGATGTTATTGGAATCATGTGTTAGTGTAGATGGATTATAGCCTCTAAATCATCCTGGATAAGGAAATAATAAACATTTCTGAGACGTTCTGAAATCACAGGTTAATATCACTAATTATTAATAACTAAACCTGGTTAAATGAAGAAGTTATGGGGCTGATAATTCCTTATTACATGCAGTAAATCTCCTGCCCCGATTGGCTCCCATTATACGGATATACGCTGATCAGACTGGATAGAAACTTCTCTTGAAGGACTCAAAGTGGTTTCAAACTTCTCTGGGTCAGTAAATGAACATAATAATTGCTAAAAAATAAGGTGAAGTTGGAAAAAAACAAACCTTTCCTGTAAACCTAACCAAAACATAAAAATGATTTTCTTGTCAAATAAAAGGTAATAGTAAGCTAATGATAACCATACAGTGGTGTGAAAATTGTTTGCCCCCTTTGTGATTTCTTTTATTTTTTAGCGTTAGTCTAAGTTGTTTTTTAACATCAAATAATGTACATAGTAGTTAAAAACAAGACAAACACATATGCAGTTTTTAAAGGAAGATTATTATTATTATTGAGAGAGGAAAAAGTGCAAACATGGAAGGTCGGTGTGATAAAGTGATTTCCGCCTAAACTTATAACTGGGTCTATCAAGTGTTTGCCATAACTTGCAGGTAGTCTTTTTCTGCTGTGGAAGAATTTAAGTCCACTTACTGTATTTCTGCAGAATTGTTTTAGTTCAGCCACATTGGAGGTTTTCCAGCAGCACCTCAATAGGATTCAGGTCAGGACTTTGACTAGGCCACTTCAAAGTCTTCATCTAGTTTTTCTTCAGCCAATCAGAGGTGGAGTTGCTGGTAACCCAAGTTAGTTTCACCTGGTTCCATTTATCACAGCAGGTCTTCCTGGTTCTAAAGCATCAGCCTGCCACCACCATGTTTCACTGTTGGTATGACTTTTCCCTGTGAGGGGTCAACACCCCAACACCCACACTTTTTCTGTAGTTTTACACAGCAGTCGCTCCTCTATTTCTCTGGCCGCTCATAAGTTCCCGCCCCCTCGGCACGAGCTGATGAATAAATCTAACATACCACGAGAGACGGAAGTTAAGGCAGAACAGCCAATCATCAGCCAGTCACAGTCAAAGCCAGTGTAATGTTTGAGACGGATGGAAGAGAGGAGGCAGATAGGTACTTTATATGAGAGTTTATGCTTTTGAGATATTTAAATAGGCTTGATATGTGTTTGAGAAGATATTCTGTTTGTGTTTTGTTCACATGGTGATTGTTTTCTGTAGTATATTTCTTTTTTTAGACTAATTATACCACCGGAAATTAAAAAAATGATCTGTGTTTTTTTTAATATCTCCCCTTTTCAAGGTGCAAGTAAGCAATATTTAGAAGTCACAGTCCAGTCAAAAGCGAGTTACTATCAAGCTTACCACTGTCTTTATCACGTAGAATCATTAAGATTTAGAAAGAGAACGAGGCAGGAAAAGATCGACACCTTTTTCAAGAGGAATCCTGTAAATGATGTTAAGAGGTCTATGAAGGAAGAAAGATCATATGTGTGTTTGTATTATGGGTGGTGCTTATTTCCATCCCAGGTGCACATATGTGTCTGAAGTTTTTATATCAAATTCACTATTTCATTTTGAATGTTTTGATTAGAGTTTTTGTGAAGATGTGGGAAGGAGTGAGGAAGACAGAGATGAAGAGGAAGGAAAAGACAGACAGGAGGAACAGAGTGAGGGGGAGATAAGAGAGGAAAATGATAAAGATGAAATGATTGAGAGGAGCAGATAGTTCATATCCAGCTGTTCCTGAATACCAGTATTTATTGGTTTTATTAACAAAAAACCCAACCCCCAACCCCCACACTTTGTCACACCTGTAGGTTTGGATTTTAACTTCATAGAAAAAAAAGCATTTTGTATTTCTTTGACTAATATTTAAATAATTTTGATAATATGAAACATTTAAATGTGACAAACATACAGAAATCACAGAGCGGGGATAGAAACGGGAGACGTACCGCTGAAAAGAGCTCAAAGAGCGGGGATAGAAACGGGAGACGTACCGCTGAAAAGAGCTCAAAGAGCGGGGATAGAAACGGGAGGCGTACCGCTGAAAAGAGCTCAAAGAGCGGGGATAGAAACGGGAGGCGTACTGCTGAAAGGAGCTCAAAGAGCGGGAATAGAAATGGGAGACGTACCGCTGAAAAGAGCTCAAAGAGCGGGGATAGAAACGGGAGACGTACCGCTGAAAGGAGCTCAAAGAGCGGGAATAGAAATAGGAGACGTACCGCTGAAAGGAGCTCAAAGAGCGGGGATAGAAACGGGAGACGTACCGCTGAAAAGAGCTCAAAGAGCGGGGATAGAAACGGGAGACGTACCGCTGAAAGGAGCTCAAAGAGCGGGAATAGAAATGGGAGACGTACCGCTGAAAGGAGCTCAAAGAGCGGGGATAGAAACGGGAGACGTACCGCTGAAAGGAGCTCAAAGAGCGGGAATAGAAATGGGAGACGTAACCGCTGAAAGGACTTTCAAAGAGCGGGATAGAAACGGGAGACGTACCCGCTGAAAGGAGCTCATAAGAGCGGGTAAAGAAACGGGAGAACGTACCGCTGAAAAGAGCTCAAAGAGCGGGGATAGAAACGGAGGCGTACCGCTGAAAAGAGCTCAAAGAGCGGGATAGAAACGGGAGACGTACCGCTGAAAAGAGCTCAATAGAGCGTGAATAGAAATGGAGACGTACCGCTGAAAGGAGGGTTGGGGGTTGTTGGGTGGTTTGGTGTTGGTGGTCTCAAAGAGCTGGAATATAAACGTGAGACGTACCGCTGAAAAGAGCTCAAAGAGCGGGGATAGAAACGGGAGACGTACCGCTGAAAAGAGCTCAAAGAGCGGGAATAGAAATGGGAGACGTACCGCTGAAAAGAGCTCAAAGAGCGGGGATAGAAACGGGAGACGTACCGCTGAAAAGAGCTCAAAGAGCGGGGATAGAAACGGGAGACGTACCGCTGAAAGGAGCTCAAAGAGCAGGGATAGAAACGGGAGGCGTACCGCTGAAAAGAGCTCAAAGAGCAGGGATAGAAACGGGAGACGTACCGCTGAAAGGAGCTCAAAGAGCAGGGATAGAAACGGGAGGCGTACCGCTGAAAAGAGCTTAAAGAACGGGGATAGAAACGGGAGACGTACCGCTGAAAAGAGCTCAAAGAGCGGGAATAGAAATGGGAGACGTACCGCTGAAAGGAGCTCAAAGAGCGGGAATAGAAACGGGAGACGTACCGCTGAAAAGAGCTCAAAGAGCGGGAATAGAAACGGGAGACGTACCGCTGAAAAGAGCTCAAAGAGGGGGATAGGGGAGGCGTACCGCTGAAAAGAGCTCAAAGCGAGGATAGAAACGGGAGACGTACCGCTGAAAAGAGCTCAAAGAGCGGGAATAGAAACGGAGACGTACCGCTGAAAAGAGCTCAAAGAGCAGGGATAGAAACGGGAGACGTACGCTGAAAAGAGCTCAAAGAGCAGGGATAGAAACGGGAGACGTACCGCTGAAAGAGCTCAAAGAGCAGGGATAGAAACGGGAGACGTACCGCTGAAAAGAGCTCAAAGAGCGGGGTAGAAACGGGAGACGTACCGCTGAAAAGAGCTCAAAGAGCAGGGATAGAAACGGGAGACGTACCGCTGAAAGGAGCTCAAAGAGCGGGAATAGAAACGGGAGACGTACCGCTGAAAAGAGCTCAAAGAGCGGGGATAGAAACGGGAGGCGTACCGCTGAAAAGAGCTTAAAGAACGGGGATAGAAACGGGAGACGTACCGCTGAAAAGAGCTTAAAGAACGGGGATAGAAACGGGAGACGTACCGCTGAAAAGAGCTCAAAGAGCGGGAATAGAAATAGGAGACGTACCGCTGAAAAGAGCTCAAAGAGCGGGGATAGAAACGGGAGACGTACCGCTGAAAGGAGCTCAAAGAGCAGGGATAGAAACGGGAGACGTACCGCTGAAAAGAGCTCAAAGAGCGGGGATAGAAACGGGAGACGTACCGCTGAAAGGAGCTCAAAGAGGGGAATAGAAATAGGAGCGTACCGCTGAAAGGAGCTCAAAGAGCAGGGATAGAAACGGGAGACGTACCGCTGAAAAGAGCTCAAAGAGCGGGAATAGAAATGGGAGACGTACCGCTGAAAGGAGCTCAAAGAGCAGGGATAGAAACGGGAGACGTACCGCTGAAAAGAGCTCAAAGAGCGGGAATAGAAATAGGAGACGTACCGCTGAAAGGAGCTCAAAGAGCAGGGATAGAAACGGGAGACGTACCGCTGAAAAGAGCTCAAAGAGCGGGGATAGAAACGGGAGACGTACCGCTGAAAGGAGCTCAAAGAGCAGGGATAGAAACGGGAGGCGTACCGCTGAAAAGAGCTCAAAGAACGGGGATAGAAACGGGAGACGTACCGCTGAAAAGAGCTCAAAGAGCGGGAATAGAAATGGGAGACGTACCGCTGAAAGGAGCTCAAAGAGCGGGAATAGAAAGGGAGACGTACCGCTGAAAAGAGCTCAAAGAGCGGGAATAGAAACGGGAGACGTACCGCTGAAAAGAGCTCAAAGAGCGGGAATAGAAACGGGAGACGTACCGCTGAAAAGAGCTCAAAGAGCAGGGATAGAAACGGGAGACGTACCGCTGAAAAGAGCTCAAAGAGCGGGGATAGAAACGGGAGACGTACCGCTGAAAAGAGCTCAAAGAGCAGGGATAGAAACGGGAGACGTACCGCTGAAAAGAGCTCAAAGAGCGGGGATAGAAACGGGAGACGTACCGCTGAAAAGAGCTCAAAGAGCGGGGATAGAAACGGGAGACGTACCGCTGAAAAGAGCTCAAAGAGCGGGGATAGAAACGGGAGACGTACCGCTGAAAAGAGCTCAAAGAGCGGGGATAGAAACGGGAGACGTACCGCTGAAAAGAGCTCAAAGAGCGGGGATAGAAACGGGAGACGTACCGCTGAAAAGAGCTCAAAGAGCGGGGATAGAAACGGGAGACGTACCGCTGAAAAGAGCTCAAAGAGCGGGGATAGAAACGGGAGACGTACCGCTGAAAAGAGCTCAAAGGCGGGGATAGAAACGGGAGACGTACCGCTGAAAAGAGCTCAAAGAGCGGGGATAGAAACGGGAGACGTACCGCTGAAAAGAGCTCAAAGAGCGGGGATAGAAACGGGAGACGTACCGCTGAAAAGAGCTCAAAGAGCGGGGATAGAAACGGGAGACGTACCGCTGAAAAGAGCTCAAAGAGCAGGGATAGAAACGGGAGACGTACCGCTGAAAAGAGCTCAAAGAGCGGGGATAGAAACGGGAGACGTACCGCTGAAAGAGCTCAAAGAGCGGGGATAGAAACGGGAGACGTACCGCTGAAAAGAGCTCAAAGAGCGGGAATAGAAACGGGAGACGTACCGCTGAAAAGAGCTCAAAGAGCGGGAATAGAAACGGGAGACGTACCGCTGAAAAAGCTCAAAGAGCGGGGATAGAAACGGGAGACGTACCGCTGAAAAGAGCTTAAAGAACGGGGATAGAAACGGGAGACGTACCGCTGAAAAGAGCTCAAAGAGCGGGGATAGAAACGGGAGACGTACCGCTGAAAAGAGCTCAAAGAGCGGGGATAGAAACGGGAGACGTACCGCTGAAAGGAGCTCAAAGAGCAGGGATAGAAACGGGAGACGTACCGCTGAAAGGAGCTCAAAGAGCGGGAATAGAAATGGGAGACGTACCGCTGAAAAGAGCTCAAAGAGCGGGGTCTCCGCTGTGATAGAGAGCTGGAGGCTTCAGAGTCTCAGGAAGAGATCAGACCATTTGGAGCGAGATATGAGTGCAAGGTAAGCAGTTAAATATGTTCTTTTAACTTCATTTGTTCAATAACCATTCAGAAGTATCTTGCTGAATTATCTGAGTCTCGGGTTCTTCCAGAGACTCCCCTCCTATGGGAGCAGATTCTGGTTCAAACATGACTGACTCTACAAAAAGCAGGTCTATAGTTCTATGTAATGCTGTGCCTCCTTGCTTGATCAAACAATTCCGTATTAAAACCTCCATAAACCTGAAATAATCTCTCACATTTCTTTATTTAAAATGTTTTTTCCGATCACACATTTATGGTTGAACTACTTTTTCTTTGTATGGTTGAACTACTGCAGCCATGTCTGTAACTTTCACACATATTGGTAACAGTCAATGAGTGGTGGGCTTTAAGCGTGACCATATTACAAGCAGCTCATTAATATGTAATGAGCAGCAGAAAACAGCACAATCTGCAAGGGGCTGAAACAGAGGGAAATACAGGTTGGTAACAATTGTTTCCTACAGGTTATTTCCAGAAAACAACTTCAGAAACATGTTTTCTGGAACTCATAGACCTATTTTAAATAGTAGACAAATAGTCATAATATGTCTCTTTTTAAAAATGCAGGTTCAAATAAAATGTGCTATTTGGTATTTATATTCCTTAATTTTTGTTTCCTACATTTTCTGTTGTCTTAAAATATTTCATTTACAGAGACTGTTTTAAATAACTTACTCTAGCAATCCTTTGGATTCCATTTTCTGTGGAGACAATATTTGCGTGTCTTGATATACACACGAAATTCTAAGGATTTAAGGTAATTAAATTCATGTTTTTGGCTTAGGCAAAAAAATATCTAATGCAATTAGAAATATTATTGAAGAGCTATGTAAATACATAGCTATATAAATACATAGATACATACATTTAAGAAAAACAAATTTTTTTAATGTTATTTGGGCCAGATAATCTTTTGGATCTGGATCAGAACTGGGCCTGACTCGGGCCAGATCTGGTCCACATACAATGCGAGTGGATCACAACTTAAGAATTCACATCTGGCCCAGAGCCCGTCCAGTTGTGGCTCCGCATCGGTATCGGCCCGTTGTTCCAAAGGACACCGGCCAAGATCCGCATAACGAGTATGCTGTTGTAAGTTTATAAGTACATGGTTTTAATTAGGGAAGCAAAGATACCACTTTTTTCAAACTGATATGATACCAATACTTGGATCTGAGTAATTGCCCATACTGAGTACCAATGCCACTCCTTCTGTTTTCTAACGGTTGTACACCCATTTGACCTTGCAATGCAGACACTGGTGTAGTTTTAATGACCTCAACACTTGATTTTGAATTTATCTAAGTAATTTAACACTATTTTATCTGCTGAACCTCCTCCAGCAGGTTCCTCCATACCTGAGATCTTCCAGTCTCCAGTGTGGATCCTTCAGTCCAGCCGACAGCAGCTTCACTCCTGAGTCTCCTGGATTATTGTAGCTCAGGTCCAACTTTTTCAGATATGAGGGGTTGGAGCTCAGAGCTGAGGCCAGAGAAGCACAGCCTTCCTCTGAGATCAGACAGCCTGACAAGCTGCAGACACACAATTCAACACATGATGAGAACATGAGAACACTGAGGTAGAACCCAAAATCTGAACTAATCATTTTAAGTCAAAAAGATCCTAAAGTTAAACTGCTAGTGAAATGGTTAAAATGAAAAAAGTTATGTAAAAGACCCTACCATAACCATGCATGTTTTAGATGTTTCCCTGCTTTAAGTCACCTGATTCAGATGACTGCAGTTCAGTAAAAGTCTGTTAATTATCCATCAATTGAAATCAGGTATGTTAAACACATTAACATCTAAAAAATATGCAGTGTATCTTGAAGACCAGGGTTGGAAAAGATTAGAGTGTAACATTTGACCCATTTTAGCTGAAACTAAAATACTAAAGATAAACTTGTGGTTCACGTTGTCCAAAATGTTGTCATAACTCATATTGTCCAAATATCATCAAAGATTTCAAAGACTTTAAAGAAATCACAGAACGTTAACTGATGGACAGAAATCTGATTCCACCAGGATTGAGAACATTGTACCTGAGAGTTTCCAGGTTGCAGGTTGGACTCTCCAATCCAGCAGATAGAAGCTTTATTCCTGAATCCTGCAGGTTGTTGTTACTCAGGTCCAGTTCTTTGAGACTGGAGGACTGGGAGCTGAGAACTGAGGACAGAACTTCACAGCTTCTCTCTGAGAGGTTACAGCCGTTTAGTCTGGGTAGACACAGAGAAGTCTAGTATTAAACAATTAATCTTAATGGATGTTTATTTTAATCCTGTCATCAATGTTATTCTTGTAAAGATGTATCACAATAGGCATTAATAGTCAAATTGAAATAATTTATTTACAAAAAAAGTCTAACAGTCTTGTATAAATAACAGATATAATTATTAACAGAGGGTGGCTGCAAACTAGTGACTGTTATTAGTTACTGCAGAACAACAACTGCAGACACAATGGCTCGGATAGCCCAAAGGACCAAGCAGACGTGCAGCAAAGAGTGGTCCTCTTGTTTGCTATGCGAATGTGGACTTAATTTGCCGGGAACTCAAAATTTCCTCCCGGTGATTTGGGAGTAGAAGGTGCGGCTTTAGCACTGCTCCCACTGCTTCATCTATCCTAGCTATGGTCGAGCTGTAGCTTAGCTAATAGCTACTTGCTAGCGTCAGCTAATGTGCTCTTTAGACCTATGCTCTGATCACGGGTTAAAATGTTACCAGGTGGTGGTGTGATTTGTATGAAAACTGATGAGAGTTACTTCTTAGGGAAAATGCAATGTGAGTAAATATCTGAGTAAATAGAAGGTCACATACCAACTGTTGCTATGGAATCCGAGTGGGACGCACAGTATGTAAACATGGTAGGAGGGGATTGTGATTCTCTTTTGGATTTTGATGCGCAAGGTTGTAACGTAATTTTGATTGATTTCGATACAAAATAGAGATTGTGACACCCCTAATATATATATATATATATATATATATAAATATATATATATTCGCAACCCAACAAAGTGCAGGACGTCTGGACAAGTAGCAACTGAGGAGATGGTTTAGAGTATATATCTAATGCTAATTTTCAACTCTTGTCACCCGGGGTAAGGCTTTTAAAATAATAAAAAATGACAAAACTATCAAATAAAATATATTTACACACTCTATGCACATCTATTAACGTTTCACTCAATTCACACTTAAAACTGCTACTAATGCAACATGGTTACACTTTTCATTGTCTTGCAGCCAAGACTTTACCATTGTGGTGAATATTGTAAATTCAGGTATAATTTTTAGTTCAGCTGGTAGTGAGTTTAACACTTTTTTAATAAAAGACCGACTGACCAAATTAAGTCCTAAAGGGTGGGATCTGATGTACTGAACCACTGGTGACGGTGTTGCTGTACTGTCTTCAGACAAATGACCAGAGTGGCTCTGGTTCTGGATTGTGGACACATTTAAATACTGACTTCAGTAAGCACAGGTTGATATAGCATTCAAAGTGTAGCAATCTGTATTCTCAGACAGAGTGTTGGTAGCCAGGTCTCCTAGTAGCTAGGAGACAGGTTAATGTTAGTAGCTATGCTGCTTTAGGCTAGGCTGTTGGAGGACATTATTAGGGTCTGTTCCTACTTTCTCTCCTACTTCTCCCCAACTGCATGATGTGCTGTCAATTCAAGCACTAACCTGTTTTCTATTATAGTAGGTGCTCCGGATTAGCCCTGCTTGACGACCCTGACTAAGATGGCATTGCAGTGACGGAAAATTCTCCACGTCCTGCAACAAACTTGTGCATCAGTTCTATTGCTCTTTCTGTGTCTCTGTTATGTATTCTCCAAGCCACAGACGGTCGCGGCAGATAACCGCTTGTGCTGAGCCTGGTTCTGCCGGAGGTTTCTTCCTGTTAAAAGGGAGTTTTTCCTTCCCACTGTCGCTGCATGCTTGCTCAGTATGAGGGATTGCTGAGAATTCCACGATGCAATCTTCTGTGGTTCTGTAATTTCTACACTAAACATTGTATTGTAATAACTCTTTTTGTAAAGTGCCTTGAGATGACATCTGTTGTGAAATGGCGCTATATAAATAAACTGAATTGAATTGAATTGAATCTGTACCAGGCTTATAATAGTTTTAAATTCTTTATTTTAGTTTTTATTTAGTTTTAATTTAAGATTTTAAATTCAATTTTAGTTTCAATTAGTTTTTACCATTTTTTACGTAGTTTAGTTTAGCTTTACTTTTTTTTTAAATGCTAAGTTTCAATTGAATTTTTATTAGTTTCAGTTTTAGTCTTTTTGTTGAACAAGTTTTGTACCAAGGCAAGACTAAGAAAAGGAGAAATTTATAACAAAATCTCTGAAAATTATTATGCTTTTTTAACAATGTGCTGACAAGGGCTAGATTAAAAACCATACAAATCAGGCAAATATAAAAGATAAATTTCAGAGTAATTTTCAAAGTTCTGTAAACACAATAATAGCACCTTTACATTAGAAAGCCCAGCAATTATTGCAAATTCTACAGTTCTATAAAAACACTGACACTGAGTGGCAACACAACAAAACAAAAGCCAAGTACTTAAGTACTATGATGCTTTTGATAATTTTGCACATTTGGCTTTCTCTCAACCTTTGCTGATATGAAACTAGGCGGACCACAGCAACACAGACGACTTGACTGACATGTTGGTACAGCCAGTAAAAACCACCAGCAACCAGAAACTAGAGAGGGATTATTTGTCCATCAACACAGCAGATACACGCACACAACCTACAGCTCTGATGTAACACCAGCTCCCATTGCTATTGTTTACAGTTTGCAGTCCCATTGTTGGTTAGCATTTTAGCTTATCTGTTAGCCGTAGCTCACCTGTTATGAAGTTTTTGCTGCAGACTGTTTAATCACCGTTTCAATCACTTCTCCCGATAGCTTGTGAAGAATATTATGTCTTTGTGAACACTTTTAGATGTATTTTTGTATAACCTGCTCTACATATATTTGGGTAAACATTTTTATATGTAGTGAAGTAGTAAGAATATATACATATGTAAGTCATTAGGGTCATATACTCAAGTAGAATTGTGTGAACCTGTGATCGGGGGAAACTCAGTGTTTGTAGTTGGTCTGAGATGTGGCAGGTGGTCATCTAGGAGAACAAAGCTGAGTCTATTAAAAC
Source organism: Apricaphanius iberus (assembly GCA_028564705.1). Taxonomy (NCBI): domain Eukaryota; kingdom Metazoa; phylum Chordata; class Actinopteri; order Cyprinodontiformes; family Aphaniidae; genus Apricaphanius; species Apricaphanius iberus. Next base: position 15,990 of record JAPXFQ010001637.1, read on the forward strand.
TGAGTTGGGAAGCAGAGCAGGAGTTAAAGGGAGGTATGAATGGCTAAACGTTCAAGGTCCAGGAGAAAGTGTGGGAAAAGATGTGATTATTTTGCTGACAATGTATGTGTGTGGTGCTATGAAAAATACTGGGTGTGTTCAACTATGATTCTGTGTTGTGCTGAAAATAAAACTATGATGCCCTGTTTTTGAAGTTCAGTCACGACAGTTAACTGTCCTGGCTCCTTCCTTATCAGGTGCGTTCACTCAAACAGAGTTTTGTTGTGTGTTGTCTTCTCTCTGTTCTGGGTAAAGGCTCTTCAAAGATCTCGCTAAGGACAGTTGGGGTCCTTTAAGACTAGCAAAATAGTTCCAGATTGGGCAGCAAGGTTCATCCTGAAATACATGATATAAAGAGAAAATAATCCCAACACTTGTAATCCAAAGAAGTTTTTATTTGCCTTGAAAGTGTGCAAGTCGATGGAATCTCATTCAACTTTCCCATTCTGTTGTTTTTATCAAAGCGATTTGTGTGTGAAAAGGCACAACAGAGATGATCATATCTATTTCTGGTGACAGCGCGCATAAGGCAGGGAGCGACAGAAATAATTCTTCTAGATATTATGAGACACATTATGAAACGAAAACTAAGCAAATTTTTTCAATAAATTTAGATCATTTTAGTAAGTTTTGTGAACACTCCTTACAATTTCAGTTTGTTTTGTTTCAAATTCTCGTTTTTATTTTTATTTCAGTTAAAAAATATGTTTTTTTTACTTCTAGTTTCTGTTATTTCGTTCGTTTTCATTAACGATAACACTAATCTGTACTTTATGAAAATATTGCATTGATGGTAGCGGATTGGCTTTTTTCCATAATTTTTATTGTTTGATTGCACAACGAGCCGATGCACTGTAAAAACGCGATCATGGGCTGAGTCCATATTGTCATGCAGTATGACATAGTAAATTAAAATATCATAGCACTCATCTACAGCAGAGCAGCCTGGAACCATAAACTGAAACTATATGAAACTGCATTTAACTCATTAGCATATTTCATTCTATCAACAATAAATAGAGTAACAATCTGTGTTCTTACAGAGCTTTGATGGGAGCTTTAAAGAATGGCAGCAGCCTCAGAAAAGCCTCCTCTGAAGGACAGTATTTCTTCAGGTCAAACACATCCAGATCTTCTCCTGATGACACTAAGATGAAACCCAGATCTGACCACTGAGCAGGAGACAGTTTATCTGTGGAGAGACTTCCTGAACTCAGAGACTGTTGGATCTCCTCCACTATAGAACGATCATTCAGTTCATTCAGACAGTGGAACAGATTGATGCTTTTCTCTGCAGACACATTCTCACTGATCTTCTCCTTGATGTACTCAACTGTTTCCTGATTGGTCTCTGAGCTACTTCCTGTCTGCTTCAACAGACTTTGAAGGCTTTGGTTTTAGCTTTGCTAGTAATGAAGACTTTTTAGAGGTTTGTGTTTCTTCCATCAGGATGACACCAAAGTTGATGAAGGTCAGATGAACATGAAGAGCAGCCAGAAACTCCTGAACACTCAGATGGACGAAGCAGAACACCCTGTCCTGTTGCAGCCTTCCTCTCTCCACTGGAGTAAGGAGACTCCAGATTAATAACTCCCTGTTAAATGAAGCTCGTCTAAACATATCCTCAGTTAAAAACTGTTTTGAGCTTAAAGCTACACTCCGGACAATTAAATAAACCATGCATATTTTGCAATCTTTTCAGTGACCTTAAAAATAACATGCTGTAAAACAAATAATGACAAAAATAAAAGAGACTTCGTACAAAAGCTTATTTATAAAATTAACTTATCTGTAGACAATCTTTTATTAGGACACACCCTAACCCTAACTTATTTCCATTTAAAATAGTTAAAACACTCAAAGTGCTAATATTAACATTCAACAGTCCTCAAAATTCACCAGGCATACAGCCTGAGTAAAAAAATCAAATTATTAATTCAAATCAATTAGAAATCGGTTTCATACCGAACTTTCTAATCATTGGGAAACTAAACACATAGATGCTCAAATCTATTCTAATATGGGATGTGGAAAAGAGACATCCATATCCAATTTTAAACTCCATCAAATCGAGCCGGACTAAATCCTAAAACTCTTATTCCTAATTTTGATCCGTGCACAAAAACAAAATTTGCACACTTGATTAAAAACATGAATAATTGTCGTCGTGGCCTAAAATTTGACGCTCCTCAACAGATTGTCGTGCTATTATTACATTAAAAAAGATGCAAGAATGGACACAAAAATAGAAAGGGTGGAAACCGCTGGTTGGTTAGCACACCAATGTTGGAAGCCTTGATGTCATACGAGCAGCATGACACAATCACCAAAATTCAATTGCTCAACAATGTTTGTGACTGTCCCACCGGGGGCAGTGTTGCACATCGGCGACACCATCCTCCATCACCTGGATACGGACAGACGCGATACAGAAATAGAAATAATGGCCTCGTTTAACGGCTACAACTTTTCGATTGACGCACAAATTGAGCAACAACTACTAATAGAGGGGACCAAATTAGTTAAATATAATCTGACACCCGCGGCATTAACACTTACCCCCCTATCTCAATTTCCAAAGAAAGACAATTGGTCAGAATTTTACATTATGACTTTTACCTTGATCGCGCTTGTAATCGGATGGGTCATCACTGGAGCGATGGCTTACACCCCTTACAAGCAAGTTACACAATTGCGTGCTAGACTCGACGCCATGACCTTCATTACACCCCAGTTCATAGCCAATCCTAGGCCCAGGGTACAAACAGACACCTGTGCCTGATGGATGTCAAGTGTCGCCGATCTGCCGCCTCTTTTCCCCCCACCTAATGTTACTCCTTCCCATAACCATAATGGCAAAGGGGGGGTCAAAAAAAAACAAACAATATTTTTAGGTTGTTCCTCTTTATCATTTGTTTCATATAACTTTATTTTTCTTTTTTTTGTTCATTAAGTTGACCTATGTAATCCTTTACTCATGGTCTCATGTTTTCTTATATTTGAGTTTAAGTTTTAGTTAGATTCCACCCAGGCATCTCCACCCAGGGTAGGGTTCACCAAAAAAAATTTAAGATACATGTGCCCAATGTAGCTCTAAAGACTGCACCCCGCAATTCCACTCTTTACAGCTAAGGGGGGAATGCTGCGACATATATCATCGAACCCATACGTTTTTTTTCTTTTTCTCTCACTTTGTCGTAACTCCGTCAATGGACTGAGTAAATTGTGTAATGGACTGTTCCACCTGCCATTTCACAATGGACTGAATCATTCGTTGCGTTCATGGACTGTTTGCCCCTCATTCCGCAAATGAACTGAATCAGTGTCACATTCATGGACTGTTCATTCGCTGCTGCCCAAAAAGGACTGAAACATCGAACCAACATGCAATAAAAGACACCGCCGCTCATGAACACTGTACACAGACCATTACCAGTTCCAAAGAATGGACTGAACACACCCTTTGGAACTGAAGGGGGGAATGTTGGGTCTGACTCATGAATGTTGAAACTTATGCTGTGTCCAGACCAAACATTATAGGAGCGACTAAAAAGCGCGACACGCGCCTAGCTGTTCGCGTGCACATTCGCACCTTGAAGCGTGTACAAAGCGAACTGGATGCGCTTCAAATATGGTATTTTCACGCGACCTGGCCTTCAGCAGAGCTGGGGCCAGTGTGCAGCTGCCGATGGATTATGGACCGAGCTGACGGAGGACTGCGTGTTCGGCCCGGTCTTCAGCAGAGCTGGGGCCGGAGTGCAGCTTCCGGTGCATTATGGTCTCCGATCTGACGGAGGACAGAGTGGATTACGTGTTCGGCCTGGCCTCTGGTGGAGGTGGGATCGCTGCACTGGGGGTTTGGTGAGCTACAGATACAGTCTAGCTATGGCGGAGGGATCCATAAACAGCAGCGAGCCTCTCATAAACACCGGCTCCTCGCCGCCTGGAGAACATGACCTGCTCGCCCAGTTTGTGCCGTGAACGTCCAAGCTTTGCCTGCCGAAACACCAACTACATTTCTGAGCAGCTGTCCATCTGTCTGAGGTTCGTAAAAGTTTATAACATTTGAGCAGCGTGGGACGTGGTGCGGAAGCTACTACCAGGAAACCAGGTGAGGAGGCCGTTTCAAGGCTCACTTCTAGGCCGAGAGTTGCTTTTACAGCAACAACGGCTCTTTTAAGAGCCACCCACAAACCTCTTAAGAGCATTCCTGTCTAAATAGTTTAACCTATTTATAATTATTTTTTCATGTCTCTATTGAAAACAGCTTGTGTCATGTAGCTCGGCGTGATTAGCCACGATGTTTATCAGTATTTCCTCCACGTCCTGCTGAGGCTGTGACTCCATGGCAGTCACAGAATCACTGAAACTCTGTCCCCTGATTGGTTGTCGCAGCGCGATTTGACGCTGGAGCTCAGATTTTTCCAACTCCAGCGGAAGACTCGATGAGCGCGAATGCACAAAATACACCGCATAAAATGCAGCGCAAATTTTTCCATCGCATCTGTAGCTCGAATTGTTCGCGCAAATCAGGCAGAAAAGCTTTTTCGCGAAGCAATTCTGCTTCTGAAGTGTCGCGGGACCCCAAGTCGTGCTTCATTGCGCTCCTCCATTGATTTTACATGTAAACCTGAAGCTCTAGTCGCTTCTATAGCGTTTGGTGTGGACACAGCGTAAGACTGTCTGATTGTTAAGATCAGACAAATATATTTTCCCCCTCGGCGGAACTCCCCTTCTCCCCCGGCCACGCCATCCTAACCAATAGCAGAACTATCCGCTTCTTCCTCGTGACGTGCCTAAGTGGTCGCAATATTGCTCAGGTACCGGTCGTCTTGACAACCGCTCGGTAAAAGTAGTGTTTTTATTTTTATTTTAGTTGTGTTTTAGAATAAATTGGTTAAATTGAATTTAATCTCTGGTTTCTTTTATTCTGAGTGTGTGTGTGAATTACTGCAAGATTTCACTTCCTTCAGATAGGATCTTTCTGGTGTAATCACTAATAATTAATCACTATACGTGAGATTATTGGTTGATAACTTCCTATTAATAAGATATATATGTTTTTGCGAGATTTTTCCTTAAATGAAAAACTGGATGGTGTCCCGATTAAAAGATCTTAAGAATAATTAAACTACTAGTTTACAATTATTAGTTAATATTCTCAGCATCACCAGATAGATCATAACAATTATCAATTGTGCATCTAGACTAGAACAGCTCTGGGTACAAAACCTACACTAGATTATTTTATACTAATTGGAAAAAAATTAAAATGTAGTTTGTGAAACATACATTTGATTTGTGAAACCTCAATGAATAGCAATTTTAATCTTTGCTGTTGCATGTGGAAAACAATAGACTATCTCTAGCTCCAACACCAGAATATGTAAACTTATTTTTTTACCAGTACAGCAGATTAATATATAAACTCAAGTAATGTTAAAAGTTTTGGATGTTTTTGACCATGACTTTTGAATGTATTGTGGGTTCACATTGTTTGATTATAAAGTACATTTTTTCAGCAATTGAAATTAAATATTTATGTCTTATCAACTATGAATTAAAATCTTCTATATGTGTTGTTTCATTGTGGTATAGCTGTCAGGATCCTGGCCTGTGGATGTACCTCCACAGTTTTGCCATCCTCAGATTCATCTACCTGCTCACTCTCCAGAACTCTCCGTTCATCACCACCTAGATCTCACAAAGCGTTATCTTTGCTTCTAGATGAATCTTCTCCATAATATAACCCCTGCTGGATTCTCCATTCACCACCGTCTGCCAGGATTTTCTCTCTCCTCAACCCTAAGCTACCAACTGGAAACAATAAGCCATTCTGATCTACTTCTCATCAAGATTCATCTTCATATTTCTGCCTTCAACTGTTCTGCTCTTTCTCCAGGTGGCGCTAAAGCTCTGATTCAAACCCCCATCACTGTATAAACTATCTGAACTGTTGTAAATAAACTGGTACTTTTTAATCCCAAGTACTGCTTCTGATTTTCTTTCTTCCTGATCACTACCCTCCACTTGTTGCTGCCACTGGCCACATTGGCATTGAAGTCCAAATATTTCCAACTGGTACTGCTACACTTCCCACAACAGCTCTGGTTCCTTATCTGCCAGTGAGGTGACATTCTATGTCCCAAAAACCAGATTATGTAGCAGAAATTGGCATAGCCAGACCTTTGCCTTCCCTACCACCGGATGCTGACATCCCTCTGCAGGTGATGGACCCAAATAGACGGAGCTTCTTGTAGCTTCAACCTTGTAGAGTCCCCCCAACCAACATGTCTTCCAGAAATTAGTCTATTATTGAAGCTAGCTGGACACAATTATTGGACTTATTCAGTTTAATTCCTAATTACCATTTACAACTTGCATTGATTTAGCACATGTATACATGTTAGAAAACGTTTAATTCCCACATTAACTCTGTACAATGTTGCTTTCATAAAACTATATCGCTCCAATATTACCAAAACCTTTTGTCTTAGACAAATGACCTTCAATTTCCAATACAGCAGAGTTTTAACATTGAATCAAGTTGTAGCCTTGACCATTGGCATGTTTTGGTCACAGGCTTCAGAAATGCAGCTCTAGAAAATTATGATTTATCCAGATCTAATACTGAAGAAATGTAGAACTCCAGATCTATACAAAACATTCATTAAGCCTTTATAATAACCCAAAGGTTACTATAGACAAAAACATATATATTTAACACATTTAACAAGATAAAACAGTCTTACATGTTGAAATGCCAATGTTTTATTAACAGCTTCCAAGGGGACAGCATATTTTGTCATATTTTTCTGTAGCCTAATCTCACTTTTTAAGGGTACTCTGAAAAATAATTGCAGGAAAAATATCTGATGTTAAATAAAGGTTTCACAAATCACAAACTGGATGTTCTGTAATTAGTTAAAATAGTCTAGTTCAGGTTTAAAGAGTCTAGCTTTGGTAACTACATGTGATGGACCAGTGGTTTAAATGCAGAATAATAATAATCTCTTTATTGTAGTTTCACAATAAAATATCCATCCATCCATCCATCCATTATCTTAGCCGCTTATCCAATTCAGGGTCGCGGGGGCAGCTGGAGCCTATCCCAGCAGTTAACAGGCGTAAGGCAGGGTACACCCTGGACAGGACGCCAGTCTGTCGCAGACAATAAAATATATCATTCATAAATCAGAAACAAGGTTTTAAATGTTCTTCAATTATTATAAAATAATCTAGTGAAGGCTTCAAGAATTTAGCTGTTGTAGTTTTGTGTCCAGAGCTGTTCTAGTCCAGATGCACAGAAAGTTCTTAAATTGATCTTTTTTACTGTTTCACAAATCCCAGAGTTGGTTTTAATTGTTCTACTATTAGTGTAAAATAATCTAGTCCAGGTTTATAATGTCTATGTATTGTAGTTTTTAAACTAGAGCAGATTAAAGACGCTCAGAGTGGAGAAAAATTTGGTGTAATTGCCCTTTAGCCATTTCCTGAATCAGAAGCTAGAAACAGAAACCAACTTCAGCCTCGTACAGAAATGACAGAATAAACTTAATTTAGTTCTAGAATGTGCTCTGCTGTCATTAAATGAAGTTAAATCCATTAAATTAAGTTCACATTAATCCTCCAGGATGAACTAATAATCATAAAGATGATAAATCATCAAATCAACTCAAACTTTGGCTAATCATGTTAGCATGTCGCGCTTAGCATTAGCATAATGCTAATGAGTTTTTTCAACACTTAAAACATAACTTAAAGAATCAACACAATAGAAATGCAATGAAAATGTTTCTTAAAACCATCATTGAGCTTACAGAACATATTTTATGGAGTAAATAAGCGATAACATGAACTTTTACTCCATCCCTGCTAGTAACCAAGCTAATCACTTAGCATGGAACTCATCAGAGTTTCACAGAAATCAAAAAGGGGAAAATAAATCCTCCTGGCTCACAGCCTGATGATTTCTACCACGTCTCTAGTCTAAAACAGTCAGACTTTTCATCTGTCTGTCTGTCAAACCTCCATAGTGATGCAAACAAGGACTCTTACAAGGACTCTTAATTACCACAAATCATTATAGCAGATTATATACAGTTCTAATATGGCTAAATTTAAACAAATATGCTTAACCATACCTTAAACTATATAATAAAGGCGTAGAAACTCACCTTCTGGCATTTAGACGCAACAATAAACCGAAATAAACAGAGAAAAACTTCTCTCTTTGTTCCTGCAGCCGGAGAGAAGAAAAGGCGGGAAGAACAGCACCTGTGGTGCATTCAAGTAGCGTAGGAAATCTATGCTAAGCTCAGGACCGTAGGATATTTCAAGTTATAGTGAAAACTCCAATAATAATAATAATGCAACTTACAAACTTAGAACAACGTGGGCTTTCTAACTGTGGTATTTACTCAGAAATAAAGAGGGAATGTGATCCATGACAGTGAAGGCAGCATTGCAGCAGCAATATCGCCTGCTGGAAATACTTTTATTTATAATACTGTACTAAGTAAATGTTTTGCTTTTTACTTTTGTCTGAAATATTAAACTGAAGGTGAAATTTAATTCTCTGTAAAATTTTGATTTCATTGGATTTACATCAATAATTAAATGCTTATTGAGGAAATTAGTGTTATAAAAAGTTGAGTTACTTGATAAAAATATATTTCTGTTTTATAAATTTCAATACTATTTTATTTATTTATTGAGTTTATTTGATGGGGACAGATACATAATTACATAGACAACAGCCCCATGTGTGCATCCTGGTGCTTATAGCACGAGCTAATTCACAGCATTTGTCCCTAGATTGGCTTTTAGCAGAGAATCTAAGGTTCTACAATAAATATAATAAAAATGGAATACAGTGATAGTAGCAACATATTAAAATGCATCCTAAAGTACAGAATACATCAGACTAGAGCAGTTAATACATTAAACATGATTACAGTACTGTTTTTGACATAGATTTTGATTTGGTTTTTAATAGTTAAATCTGGTTACAGATTTAATGTGAACAGGAAGTGAGTTCCAAAGTCCAGTACTTCTTACAGATAGAAGACTTTGAGCAAAAACGTATTTAAAAAAATATGTTTTTAAAGGTTGAAATTAAAATTTAAAAAATTAAAATGGAAAATACTGAACTTAGCTAAAATATGACAGTGATGAAATCTGATTGTCTTTTGGTGTAAAACTTTCAAAGCATGATTGTAAAGAGTTTCTAATGGTCTGAGATTGGTTTGGTGAGTTTGTGACCAGACTGTAGCTCCGTAGGACAGATGTGATAGAATCAGAGAATTTAAGAACATCTCAGCACACTCAAAGGTCAAACATTGTCTTATTATTCTATAGCAATTGATGTTTGATGGTTTTGCAGATTTTTTAACATGACATAAAATTCAACTGGGAATCTAGAATTATTCCTAAGTATTTTCCCTCTGATAGTTTTTCAATAGAATCCCCTTTCATTCAAACTTGCAAAGGCTCTAATGAGGTTTTCCTGATGGAAACTGCTTCTTCTTAATATTGGGAAACTCTGACCATTCTCTTCATGGGACTATCCTATAACAACAGAGGCTTCATCAGGTTTGCTGCAACACAGACTGCTACTGTAGAGGAGGAAACACTGAGCTGTCTATAGAGGTTCTGGTTCAGACTGGGATCACTCTGTTCATACTGGGAGAACCTGCCAGAGCTCCACTTAAAGCCATTCAGAGTATGAGAAGATATGTTGGAGAAAAGACTGTTATATTTATTTTGCTCTTTAATATTTCCACACAGCTGCTGATACAGGTTTAGATGGTCTACATGTGAGGAGAATAATAAATGTTTATTTATTAGGATCCCCATTAGTTTCCATCCAGGTGGTCACTAATCTTCCTGTGGTCCAATCAAAATCATTTACAATAAAACATCAGCAATCACATAAAAACAATTCAAATGACATGAAATGATATTCCTTACATCTGATCGATTTACAGTAGGCCTATACAATAAAATACATAAAACATTCAAGTAGAGCAGATAGTTGATTTTAAACCTTTTTAAAGAAATCATGTTCTTTAGGTCCCTCATGTTTGAATTATTTTGTTCTAATCTCATCATGCCCTGTATATGGCGCAGTTCTGTAGAATATTTGTGTTTGTGATCCTGAATTAGTGGTTAAACGTACAGGCGTGTTTTGTACAATGAATATGTATCTGATCAGATCAGAGGAATGTTCTGAGAATTGATTTATGTTGTCCTGTTACCATTCTATGATAAATATCAGTAAATTATATTGCAGCTTGACATGTAGTATGGACCGTGATAAAGTACAGTGCATATTATCAACACCAGAGGTATTTGGACATCCTAGGACTAAACAACCGGCCTTATTGCTCCCATACAGAGCTTATTATTTTAAATATCAACAGTGACGTATTACTTAATCTCTGTCTACTTCATATTAACATACATTTAGTTTTCTTAACATTTAAGTTCATATCCATCCATCCATCTTCTTCCGCTTATCTGGGGTCGGGTCGCGGGGGGAGTGGCCTAAGCAGAGAGACCCAGACTTCCCTCTCCCCGGCCACTTAGGCCAGCTCCACAGGAGGAATCCCGAGGCGTTCCCAGGCCAACCGGGTGACATAGTCCCTCCAGTGAGTCCTGGGTCTTCCCCTGGGTCTCCTCCCGGTGGGACGTGCCCAGAACGCCTCACCAGGTAGGCATCCAGGAGGCATCCTGACCAGATGCCCGAGCCACCTCAACTGGCTCCTCTCGATGTGGAGGAGCAGCGACTCTACTCTGAGCCCCCTCCGGATGACCGAGCTCCTCACCCTATCTCTAAGGGAGAGCCCAGCCACCTTGCGGAGGAAACTAATTTCAGCCGCCTGTATCCGTGATCTTGTTCTTTCGGTCAGCACCCTGAGTTCGTGACCATAGATGAGGGTAGGAACGTAGATCGACCGGTAAATCGAGAGCTTTGCCTTTTGGCTCAGCTCTCTCTTTACCGCGACAGATGGGTACAGCTCCCGCATAACTGCAGATGCCTTACCAATCCGCCTATAGATCTCCCGTTCCATTTTTCCCTCATTCGTGAACCAGACCCCCAGATACCTAAACTCCACTTGAGGAAGGACCTCATCCCTGACCCGAAGAAGGCACTCTACCCTTTTCCGGCTCAAGACCATGGTCTCTGATTTGGAGGTGCTGATCCTCATCCCAGCCGCTTCACACTCGGCTGCGAACCGCTCCAGCGAAAGCCGCAGATCACGTTCGGATGAAGCCAACGGGACCACATCATCTGCGAAAAGCAGAGACCCGATCCTGAGGTCACCAAAATGGATCCCCTCAACGCCTTGGCTGCACCTAGAAATCCTGTCCATGAATGTTATGAACAGGATCGGTGACAAAAGGCAACCTTGGCGGAGTCCAGCTCTCACTGGAAATGAGTCCGACTTACTGCCGGCAATGCGAACCAAACTCTGACAATGGTCATACAGGGACCTAACAGCCCGTATCAAAGGGCCTGGTACCCCATACTCCCGGTGTACCCCCCACAGGACACCCCGAGGGACACGGTCGAATGCCTTCTCCAAGTCCACAAAACACAGTTAGACCGGTTTGGCGAACTCCCACGCACCCTCCAGGACCCTGCTGAGGGTGTAGAGCTGGTCCAGTGTTCCACGGCCAGGACGAAAACCGCATTGTTCCTCCTGAATCCGAGGTTCGACTATCCGTCTGACCCTCCTCTCCAGAACCCCTGAATAGACCTTACCAGGGAGGCTCAGAAGTGTGATCTCCCTATAGTTGGAACACACTCTGTGGTCCCCCTTTTTAAAGAGGGGGACCACCACCTCAGTCTGCCAGTCCAAGGGAACTACCCCCGATGTCCCTGCTTAACCAACACAGCCCTACAACATCCAGAGCCTTGAGGAACTCCGGGCGAATCTCATCCACCCCCGGAGCGCTGCCACCAAGGAGCTTATTAACAACCTCAGTGACCTCAGCACCAGAGATTGGAGAGCCCGTCCCAAAGTCCCCAGACTCTGATTCCAAACAGGAAGGCGTGTCGGTGGGATTGAGGAGGTCTTCGAAGTATTCCATCCACCGACCCAAAACGTCCCATGTCGAGGTCAGCAGCACACCATCCCCACTGTATGATTATCATTTATCCATTTGGTCAGTAGATCCATCTCAGTTGTGAGTACCCTGGATAACTCATTTAAACTGGTACTAGAGTAGAACACAGTTGAGTTATCAGCATACAGAACGGCTGCAGATTGTTTTAGAACATTAGTATCATTAGTATAAACTGAGTATAGAAGAGGAAGAAGAGAACCGCTTAGAGGAAGGCTACAATGAATCTCCCCTCTACTTGATAGAAAACCATTATAAAAACTTGTTGACTTCTGTCCGTTAGATAGTCGCTGATCTAAAACACAGACCTGGTAGACAGACCATAACATTGGAGCTTAGCTAAGAGAATATCATGAATATTAAATCAAATGCTGTGCTGAAATCTATAAAAATGGCTCCAACTACTTTACCATTGTCTAAATCCTAATACCAACTGTTGATCATGTGAACTAGAGCTTTTGCAGTGGAATAGTTGGGTTTGTTGGCATGTTGGAATTTAGTGAGCAAGCCATTTTAAACAAAATCATTTTCAATCTGTTTACTTTTTTGTTCTTCTGAATAGGAATAATTATGGAAACTTTCCACTGAGATGGAAAAGCAGCGGTCTGTAGAAATCTACTGAAATATGGCAGAGTGGGCGAGACACCGTCTTTGCTGTTATCTTCAATAGTTTACCATCCATATTATCGACCCCTGAGAACATTTCATTTAGGAGGGTTTTTAAAAAACTGTCTACTTTTTGATACCAACGGTGGTTAAGTCAAATACACATTGCTTATCTTTCATAATTTTGTTTGTTTATGAGGGTGAATGAACAGTAATGTGTTCCTCTCAGAGGTTCTATAGGTCTGTATTGCATTTAAGGTTTCCTATGAGAATAAAGAAAAAATTCAACAAAGTTAAGGATAAATAAACATCTCTAGATAAACTGAACCATCAACTGTTACCTGATTGTTTTAAACAGAAATTAAATCAGGTTGGCAGGAAGGCTCGCATGAAGGCAACTCAGGAAGACGTGAGTCTTCATAGCTGAGAGATGTTTCAGATTTCTGTCCCTTAGATCATATTTTGTCCCCTGATATAATGCACTACCTGCACATTAACTATTCAGAAACAATCTTCCAGCTTTAAAACTCTGGCCGCTGACCCAACGCTAACTTTATTACTCTTTCTGGTGACCAAAACAAGCTAACACATCCAGGAAATATTGAGCTACATCGGTGCTGTGTGTAGATTGTCATCTTCCAGCAACATTAAGTCAAAGGAAAAAGGAACTAAACACAAAGAAAAGGTACCTCCTGTCCACAAGGAAGGTCTGGTTTTAGGGAGAACTTCCAGCTGTTCAGAGGAAACCACCTGGCTCTCCATCTTCTGCTACTTCTGCTAGCGTCCCTGCTGGTTCTGATCATGACTATGCTGTCTCTGTAGCCAATGCCTGCAGTCAAGATGCTGCTATTGCACCTCTGCCATCATCTGCCCCTGATACACCAGTCACACCTACAGAGAAATTACTAAAAGCTGAGATTTCTCTAGCAGAACTGCAGGACAATATTGTTGTAGTGATTAATATTTGAGCAGATAACCTGGAGGATATGATCGCCAACAACACAATGATCATGAAGAAATCTGTTGATTTCACCTTTGCAGATGTTAAGTCCTTAAAGTCTAAAATGAAAAAGGTCCAAACTGCCAATGAACGATATGACCAACAAATAACAGAGCTGCAAGTCAAGCTTAAAGAGGCTGAAAGATACAGACACAGATGGAAGCTCAGACTCCACGGTGTTCCTGAAGATAACCCTGAAGATATCAGAGCAAAGATGATCAACATCTGCTGTGCTTTAGTTCCCAACTCTCAGCACAAAGTCACAGATAATATTGATATAGTCCATCACCTGGGAAGGATCTAAGGGACATCAACCGACCCAGGACAACTATCATCTACTTTACCAACAGATCTACCAGAGACTTGCTAAGGAGGGCAGAGAAGAAGAGTGATTACCTCAGAAACAACAAGCTGAGCTTCAGCAAAGATTTAACACTTAAAGACAAAGAAGTGCAAAACAAGCTGTGGCCAATGATTGAAGCTCCAGAGAAAGAAGGAAAAAAGGCTAACTTTGCTGGTATCAGTTGGCGAGGTGTGTCCAGATCTTCTTGACCTGTCCAACACATGGAGACATTCCCACCTGAACAGCTTCTCTCCCCTGATGTGTTCTGCTACTGCTGCTAAAATAAATAACTGAGGTTGATGGTACGATTTCCTATCAATAGTCTGACTTGAGTTTTTGGCTCAATCATTTTTCTGAGTTTTCCTTTGAAGCAGGCTATAAAACAGAGGATCTGGATGACTGAGGCAGTTAATTTTTATTTTATTGAACTAATCTTAACTTTCAGCCCCCGAGACTTTGGTCTCTTTATAGCAATGAGGAACAAAGATCATAAATAGTTTGATTTTTTGTGCTCTGGGCCTCTGTTATGCATCTACTTGATCATATTATCCCTTTGTTAATATTGTTCATGTAGAGCTGGGTTCAATCCTGATCATAAGGATTTGTTGTTATCTTTGAAGGGATTGTTTTTATTCACTACATTGTTCTTGCATTTGACTTTTTTTCTATTCTTATAGTTCTTGTTTCCAGTAGGGCTGTCAGACAATTACACATTTTATCTAATTAATTACAAATTAGCTGTGAATTTATCAATATTAATTAATATTCCTATATGTGACTAATGTTCAGTGTAAATAAAGGACAAACCTGGATACCATCGTGTTTTTTTTTTCTTAAAGGAAATTAGGGCTGGGCGACATGGCCTCAAATCATTTATATACATTGATATATATGATATGATAAATTGAACAGTTCACCTCAATAACAAATGGGCGTTAACTAACCCAGGCTTTAAATAAAAGTTGTTTTCTCTATAGAGGGCTGTGGCTCCTCCTCTTCCTCATCAATCAGCTCTACCTCCATCACTTTAATATTTCATGCCTCCTCCAACTGTTCACAATCTTTCCATTCAAGTTTTACTAACCCTTCAGCATGGAAAGCAGCTATTGGCTGTCCCAAAAGTCATTAGAACTGTCCCAATGATGTCATCATCTCATTTACATAATGTGCATTAGATAATAATGGACGCTGTAGGAGAGTGGAATCATTTTTTTCTTTGCAGAAACATTTTCTTAACAATTGTTGGCAATGTGTTTCGGGAGGAACTGTTCTAAGTTTTTTGCCCTTTAAGTACATGTTTAGTTGTCATGTGTTTTTATATCACTAATTGTGGCAATAAAAATAAAAAAAAATCAGCCTACAATACAGGCAGTAACATCTCCAATAAACAGCTTTAACCTGCCTCTTAATTCAGGGTTCAATTCCCACGGTTTACTCTGAGGATCCAGTTTAGACCGAGAAAAGATGAAGATCTGTCACAGAGAGGTGACTGCAGTGGACGAGGTAAGTGACTGAGGTTATAATAGTGAAATCAGTGATTAATAGGAGTGTCACAATTCTCCAAATCCTCGATTCGATTCTCGATTTTTTTCCCCTTATAGTTCAGAGCCCTATGCCATTTTTAGACCAGTCTAGTTTATGATCATTGGTCTTATTCATTAAATTTTGTACAGTAAATCCTATTTCAGTTTACATATAAGTGATGCAAGTTCCATTATTCTTTATAATGTATAACATTAGGCATTAAATGGTCAAACTGAAATAAATAATTTACATTATTTTATTTACAATAAATTATAACACTTATAAGTGTAAAAATCTTGTTTAAATAAATAACGGAAATAATGAGTAACAGATGGGGGCTGCCATCTAGTGACTCATTTTAGTTACTGCAGCTCTACTACTACTACAGCTCTGGCTGCCTCAGAGAAACAAGCTAACGTGGAGCTAACAGTGTTCCTCTTGTTTCCAAAGAGAATGTCGACTTAACTCACGGGGAACTCAAAATGTCCTCACTGATGATTTGAGAGTAGAAAGTGTAGCTTTAGATCTGGTCCTGCTGCTTCTTTCTTCATAGCCATGGTTTAACTGTTGCTTAGCAAATAGCTACTTGCTAGCGTCAGCTCATATGCTCTGTAGAGGTGTGCGTGTTCATGGAGGATGCTCTTATTGTGATATAGCAGTTAATAATGTTACCAGGTGTTGTTATGAGTTGTATGAAAACTGGTAAGAGTTACTTGTTAGGGAAATGCAATGTGTGGTTCCTTGAGTTGAGGTAATCTGAGTAAATACACAGTTGTCTGGTAGCTGTTGCTATGAAGTCCCAGTGGGATACTAGTGACGAAACATTATGTAAACATGGGAGGACGTGATCGCGATTGTCTTTTAGATTTCGATGCAAAAGGTTGTTCATTAATTTCGATCGCTCTGACAGCAGCTAGCCCCCTGGGACGGGATAGAACAGAGTACAGCAGCACTGCTGCTCGGGGATGAAAAGTAACAAGGCAATGTGCTTCATGTGTCTCAAAAACACCACAAAGGTCACTAGATTTGTCACCAGTAGCAGTCTGTGTTGAAGTGAAACTGTTGAAGCCTCTGACTGAAAACATATCTTTTAAATCCCACACTCAAGGCCCCTCCCAAAACATCCCTCCTCCCTCCCCTCTGTCTAGCCCTACATCAATAACTAATCATGTGTATTACCTGTGTTGTCACAGTGGGCCAAAGACGAAAGCAGCAACGCTATCCAGCATCACCCAGTTGTATTTTGTTAAGGACATTTCTGAGGTAAACAAGTTCTGCATCACTGATGCTCTCTGCCAATATAGCGACGGTAAACAGGATAAGCCTGTGTGTCCGGCTCCATCATCACAGATTCACATGACGCATCTAGGTTGGCAAAACTAGGATGGCTTCAAAATCAAGATGGCGCCGCGTATGGACTCCTCGGTACTTCGCTCTCTAGTATTAGGTACTGTTTTACTTTTTTGCGTAGTTTTCTGCACTCCCTCTGCTATTAAAATGAGCAGAGAGGAACTCTTGCAAATAGGGCTATCCAGTGCCGGAATTTTTTCACTGGTTTTTACTCAAACAGACCGCTTTTTGGAGATTCTGATCGGAGGAGCAGCAGTGCTCTGTAGATTTAGACGGAGACGCCGCTGAGGGAAACGAGCTGGAATGCTCGTTAAGCTGCAGCACTGGGGATTACGCACCGCTCTCCCATCCATACACCTGGAGAACGTCCGCTCTCTGCCTAACAAAATGGATGAATTGCTCCTTCTCCTTTCCAAGAACTCAGACTTTCGTCGTTCTGCCGCCTTTTGCTTCACTGAAACCTGGTCCAGTGAACACATCCCGGACAGCGCACTACAGCTGCCGCGCTTCCAGCTGTTCCGAGCGGACCGCTGCGCGGAACTGTCTGGGAAGTCAAAGGGAGGAGGAACGTGTTTCTACATTAACGAAGGTTGGTGTACAGATGTCACAGTGTTAAAGAAGACATGCAGCCCTCACCTAGAGTCTTTCTTCATAAACTGTAAACCATTTTATTCACCGCGGGAGTTCGCCTCGTTTGTGCTGGTCGCTGTATACATTCCACCGCAGGCGTGTGTAACGGAGGCGTTACATCACCTCGCCGACCAGATCACAGACGTGGAGAAAACTCACCCGGACTCTCTGCTAATCATTCTCGGGGATTTTAATAGAGCAAATCTCAAACTTGAACTGCCTAAATATAGACAACACGTGACGTGTCCCACCAGGGACATGAACACTTTAGACCACTGCTACACCACAATAAAGAATGCATATCGCTCTGTCCCCCGTGCTGCTTTGGGACTTTCTGACCACTGCCTGGTCCACCTCATCCCATCTTACAAGCAGAAGCTGAAATCTGCTAAGCCTGTAGTAAGAACTGTGAAGAGATGGACAGATGAGTCAAAGATGCAGTTACAGGCCTGCTTTGACTGCACTGATTGGAGCGTCTTTGAAGCAGCAGCCTCAGACCTGGACGAACTGACTGACACTGTGACATCTTACATCAGCTTTTGTGAGGACATGTGTGTGCAGACCAAAACCTTCTGCACGTTCAACAACAATAAACCATGGTTCACTGCAGAACTGAGACGGCTACGCCAGGACAAGGAGGAGGCCTACAGGAGTGGGGATCGGGACCTGTACAAGCAGGCCAGGAACCAGCTGACAAAGGAGATCAAGGCAGCAAAAAGGAACTACAGTGAAAACTGAAGGAGCGTTTTTCTGCCAACGACTCTTCTGCAGTTTGGAAGGGCCTGCAGACCATCACCAACTACAGGAGACCATCCCCCCACCCTGTGGGGAGCCCCCGCCTGGCTGAGGACCTCAATGACTTTTTCTCCAGGTTTGAAACAACTTTCACACCTTATCACAAAAGGCCTAGCATCACCCCAAACCATCCCCATACCCCTGCCTGCGCTGAGATCTGTGAACAGGATGTGCGTCAAATATTTAGAGACAGAGGATTAAGAAGGCATCAGGTCCTGATGGAGTGTCTCCATCCTGTTGAAAGTTGTGCTGACCAGCTGGCTCCCATCTTCACTCAGATCTTCAATAACTCCCTGGAGCTGTGTGAGGTCCCCTCCTGCCTCAAACGCTCCACCATCATCCCGTTCCCAAGAAGTCCCCAGTCACGGATTAAATGACTACAGATCAGTCGCCCTGACATCTGTGGTCATGAAATCCTTTGAGCGACTGGTGCTGTCCCACCTGAAGGAAATCACGGATCCCCTGCTAGACCCCCCTGTAGTTCGCCTAGACTCTGCAGGTACCTAGGCTCGGGTCCTGTTTGTGGACTTCAGCTCTGCATTCAACACCATCGTCCCAGAGCTCCTCCACCAAAAACTGTCCCAGCTCACCGTGCCTCCCTCCACCTGTCAGTATTACCATTTCCTGACTGACAGGAGGCAGCAGGTGAAACTGGGTAACTTCATATCCAGCACCCGTCCCTCAGCATCGGCGCCCCCCAGGATGTGTTCTCTCCCCACTGCTTTCTCCTTACACCACTGATGCACGTCAAGAGACCCTTCTGTGAAACTCCTGAAGTTTGCAATGACACCACCTCATTGGACTCATCCGTGACGCGACGAGTCTGCATACAGAGGGAGGTGGAACAGCGGTCCTCTGGTGCATCAGAACCACCGGAGCTAAACCCGCTCAAAACTGTGGAGATGACAGTGACTTCAGGAAGAGACCCCCACAACATCTCCTCTCAAACACCAACACCACCCCACAAACCACCAACCACCACACACACCAAACCCCCACAACCAAAAAACCCACAAACACCCACCAAAACAACCCCCAACCACCAACACACACAAACCACCCACCCACCACCCCACCCCACCACAAACAACAACCAAAACACACCCAAAACAACACCCCCCACAACCCCCACAAACCCAAAAAACACCACACCCCCCACCCCCAAACACCCCCCCCACCACAACCACCCAAAACCACCCACAAAAACACCCCCCACCCCAAACCAAACACAAACCACACAAACAAAAACAAAACCCACAAACAACACAAAACCCCCAAAACCAAAAAACACAAACACAAAAAACACAAACCCACAACCCAAAACACACACAACCACAAACAAACAACCCCACACAAAAAAAAACACAAAAAAAACCCAAACCACACAAAACCACCAAAAAAAAAACACAACAAAAAAAAACCAACCCCACAACCCAAAAAAAAAAAAACCACACCCCCACACCAAAACAAAAAACCAAACACAACAACCAAACCACCCACACAAAAAAAAAACCACCACCAAACACCACACACAACAACAACACACAACCCACCCACCACAACCAACACACACAACCACAAACCCCAACCCCAACAACAACAAAAACAACAAAAAACAAACCAACAACACACACACCCCACACACACAAACACACACCACCAACAAAAAAACCAAAAACAACACCACCACCAAACAAAAAACAAACACCCCCACCACCCACCAACAAACACCACCAAAAAAAAAAAAAACCAAAACAAAAAAACCCCCCCACAACAATTACAGTTTCTTGCACATCATGCAGATTAGGCCACTAAGCTTTTAATATTATTGAGGGGGAAGGGTCTCCAGAACTGGTTGAAGAAAAGAAGCCACAGCTCCATAAATACACAATCATCTTTTTTCTTTCTCTATTTATCATCCATTTATCGTTATCAAGGTGAACTGGTTGATATATTGCGATGCTGATTTGAGGCCATGTCGTCCAGCCCTAATGTAACACCACATAGCTGAGAAACAGTGGCGTGTCTAGGTGGTGGCCTGGGATGGCATGTGCCACCCCTAGAATCCGAGCCACCCCAGCTGCATACCCTCTGTGGTGTTCTGAATGAGGTCATAAGCTTGTTTTATCAAATGAAGGTTTATTAATGTTACACATTTGACATTATAAAAGAGGAAATTTGACATACTACATTTGTGCTTTGTGCTGACTGTTGCAAGTTTTCTGATGTTGTAGCTCCGTGCTTTAGAATACATTTAGTATAAGCAATTGTCTTAAGAGGGAAAAATGTCTGTGTTACTATAAAACATTTATCTGAAAGAAGGCGCAGGACATGCATTCATTTTTTTAACTGCAGATTCTTGATTTACGGGTGCCACCCCAGCAGAAATAGCTGCCCCTTCTGTGCCACCCCTGAAAAAAAGTCTGTACACACCACTGCTGAGAAACTGTCTCATAGCTGCTCAGACTTAGAAGGAAAATCCATCATGAAGCAATATAAACACACAAGTGGGTCGGATTACTATAAATATAATTGCATAATATTAGGAGGACTTAGAATACAATATTAGGAGTGCATATTCTTAGTATAAATATAATGAAGAGCAAGGTGCAGACCTGCTGCACATGAAAAGTGCCCTGCAACAATATTAACTGATTCAGCACAACATTAAGAAACTGACATAAATTCAGAGGCTTTGTACAATTGGAAGATTTGTGGTGAGATTTTTTGGCCATTTTTAATTGTGATTTAGTGTCAGAGTCAGGATCAATAGTGGCAAGGGGATTTATCCTAATAGTATGGAAACAACAGGTGTGGAAGCAACAAGCAGGCATTAGTTCTATAATAAAATGAAAATAATGTAAAATAAACCTGCCAGGTTGGCCATGAGAAACCTAAGTCCTTTTACTTCCAGCATATTAATCCCCTACTGGCAAAAAAATTTGATGAGTGTCAATGAAGTGATAAAAGTTATTTTCTGAGTAATTATATAATATGCCATGGATTTAAAGGGGAAGTTGTTTTTTTTCAACCTGGACCTTATTAATAGAATGCATTACATTCATCTACTCACCCAGACAGGTTTGGAGTCATTTGGAATCCTTTGGAAGAAGTTTATATCCATTGGCAATCAACGTATATCCATATAATCTGTGTTAATGGGGCAACCAAATTACAGCCTCTAAATAAGGCAATTTATGCCACAAAACTCCATTTGACCAATGTTTTGTTATGAATCACTAGCACTATACTCTGATGTGTTCCTTTGTCTTCTTCAGGGGTTTTTTACAGATTTTTAATCCAACTACACTAATTCACAATTTCAATTATGTCACTGCCATTTGGCATCCTGATTATAGTGGGAGAAGGACTTTCACTCTTTTCTCTATGGCGGCGGTTGGTTAGACAGAACTACGGCAGACATCAATATTTTTCAAGTTTGTGTGTTTCCAAAATTGCACTAACCGAATGACCCAGTGGACTAAGTTCAGCTTCCGCCGGCTCCCTTTGCACAACCTGCTTAGACTGCTGCTACATCATTTAAATTGCTGGTTAGTGTAAATTGGAATAGTCTGGATTAAAAGCCTGCAAAAGCCCTGAAGACAACAACAAAGCACCTCCAAGACGCTCCAAACTAAGAGCGGAATAGTGCTAGTGACTCATAACAAAACATTGGAGAAATTAAGAAGTTTTGTGGCAGATAATGCCTTATTTGGAGGTTGCCATTTTGCTGCCCTATTAGCTACTGTTATATGGATGTATGCTTATACCAAATGGACATATATATTTCTAACAAAGGACTCAAAATGACTCTAAACTTGTCTGGGTGAGTAAATGAATGAAATAAATGCTGAAAATAAGGTCCAGGTTGAAAATAGACAAACTTCCCCTTTAAACTACAGTAACAAGTGTTAATAATCTGGAGGAGCTAGAAAACCCAGGGGTTTGGAGGGAGTGAGGATCATAACATTGTTTCAATTTAGGTCAGTTTGGTTTTTCACTCGTGGAGTTCGAGGTTCTACCCAGTTATGGGTCGCTGTACAAAAATTTACTTCATAAAAGTAAAACAAATGCCGATCAGGACTTCAGCCTTATCATCGTTTAAGAAAAGAATATATTTTCCCTCTAAAAACATTTAATCTCACCTTTACTATATTTTAGATTCTTAGTTACATGCTTCTTGTTGTTGCATCTTTTGCAAACTTATCAGTGTGTTCATATCCATTTGTACTGATATGTGCAGGAATCCATACAGTTATTTCTATTTATCTATGTAAAGACTGAATGAATTACAGCAAAAACAATAGATTTTTAGAATCTGAACACATTACATATTCTAAATAGTGCACTACTGGAGTCAGAACAAATATTTCCAGGAGGTGCCACTTCCACCCAGTTTAAAAAGAGTAAAATTGCTCCAAGCTCTGCAGTATAAGTGGTTGAATCATCAGTAATACCTTTTATTCATATCAAAACTTCTCTCTGGCACAACAAAAAACAACCACTTTGGTATATAACAGTTTAGATGGATCAGTTTATATTCTCACATATTCTGAATACTTTTATAATATATGATCCGCTGTTTTTTATTCAGCCCACTTCCCTCAAGTAGGAAAGCTCAGAGCTGAGGCCAGAGAAACAGAACCTGCCTCTGAGATCAGACAGCCTGACAAGCTGCCGATAGACAGTTCAACACATGAGAACATTGAAGTGGAACCCAGGTAATGAAATGGTCATTTAAAGCTAAAAAACAACAGAGAAACTGGTAGTTAAATGGTTAAAATTAATAAAGAACATTAAATGACCCTATGCTAACCATGCATGTTATATTTGTTTCCCTGCTTTAACTCACCTGATTCAGATGATTGCAGTTCAGTTAAAGATTGTTTATCAGTCATCAATTAAAATCAGGTGTGTTGAAACAGGTTAACCACTAAAACATGCAGTGCAGAGTAACTTGAGTACCAAGGTTGAAAAAAGGTAATGGTATAAAAAGCAACATTTGATCAATTTCAAATTAAACTACAATACCAAAGATAAACTGGGGGTTCATGTTGTTCTACATTTTATTGTAACTCAAATCATCCAAATATCAAAGATTTCTAAGACTTTAAACTAATCATGGAAGGCCGACTGATGGACAGAAACCTTGTTTCAGCTGGATTAAGAACATTGTACCTGAGAGTTTCCAGGTTACAGGTTTGACTCTCCAATCCAGCAGATAGAAGCTTTATTCCTGAATCCAGAAAGTTGTTGTTACTGAGGTCCAGTTCTCTGAGACTGGAGGACTGGGAGCTGAGAACTGAGGACAGAACTTCACAGGTTCTCTTTGAGAGGTTACAGCCGCTTAGTCTGAGGAGATCAGGGACAATTGTGATGGATTGATGAGTGGATGTATGATTAATTGTGTGATACCATCCATCCATCCAAAGTGAAATGTTGTAACATAAAATCCAAGTATCTTCAAAGGCTCTTTGTGCATGTACATCAAGATTTCTCAGCTTTTAAACAATTACAGAAAACATGATTGATGGAAAGAAATCTGAATCCACCAGGATTGAGAACATTGTACCTGAGAGTTTCCAGTTTGCAGTTTGGACTCTCCAATCCAGAAGATAGAAGCTTCACTCCTGAATCCTGCAGATTGTTGTTACTCAGGTCCAGT
The DNA here is from genome assembly GCA_028564705.1 of Apricaphanius iberus. Lineage (NCBI taxonomy): Eukaryota > Metazoa > Chordata > Actinopteri > Cyprinodontiformes > Aphaniidae > Apricaphanius > Apricaphanius iberus. The sequence continues at coordinate 40,074 of JAPXFQ010001637.1, forward strand.
TCTCTGAGACTGGAGGACTGGGAGCTGAGAACTGAGGACAGAGCTTCACAGCTTCTCTCTGAGAGGTTACAGCCACTTAGTCTGAGGAGATAAGGAGAAAGATCTGGTGTTAATCAATTCATCTAAATCAATGTTTTTTTCCAATCACCAATGCTTTAATTTTAAATCTTTTCATATTGCCTTTTGTTGTGAACTGATTCATTATATATAACTGAAAAAAAACATGAATCATCATTTAACTCATCATTGGCAGCTTTTTCTCTATCAACAATAAATAGAGTAACAATCTGTGTTCTTACAGAGCTTTGATGGGAGCTTTAAAGAATGGCAGCAGCTTCAGAAAAGCCTCTTCTGAAGGACGGTATTTCTTCAGGTCAAACACATCCAGATCTTCTCCTGATGACACTATGATGAAACCCAGAGCTGACCACTGAGCAGGAGACAGTTTATCTGTGGAGAGACTTCCTGAACTCAGAGACTGTTGGATCTCCTCCACTATAGAACGATCATTCAGTTCATTCAGACAGTGGAACAGATTGATGCTTTTCTCTGCAGACACATTCCCACTGATCTTCTCCTTGATGTACTCAACTGTTTCCTGATTGGTCTCTGAGCTACTTCCTGTCTGCTTCAACAGACCTTGTAGGAGTTTCTGATTGGTCTGCAGTGAAAGTCCCAGGAGGAAGCGGAGGAACAAGTCCAGGTGTCCATTTGGACTCTGTAAGGCCTGATCAACAGCTCTCTGATGGAGAGACTTTGGTTTAGATTCCTTTGAAGGCTTTGGCTTTAGCTTTTCTAGTAATGAAGACTTTTTAGATGTTTGTGTTTCTTCCATCAGGTTGACACCAAAGTTGATGAAGGTCTGATGAACATGAAGAGCAGCCAGAAACTCCTGAACACTCAGATGGACAAAGCAGAAAACCTTGTCCTGGTACAGCCCTCCTTTCTCCTCTTTAAAGATCTGTGTGAACACTCCTGAGTACACTGAGGCTTCTCTGATATCGATGCCACACTCTCTCAGGTCTGATTCATAGAAGATCAGGTTTCCTTTCTGAAGCTGATCAAAAGCCAGTTTTCCCAGATTCTTGATCATCTTCCTGCTCTCTGGACTCCAGTGTGGATCTTCTTCAGCTCCTCGTCCAATCATATTTTGATTCATCTGTTCCGTTTGGTGTCTCTGAACTGCACAGGCATTGTGATGTACATGTGTCCTCACTTGTCAGGGTCTTGGGCATGCTCTCCTCCCATCTCTGGGTCTGTCAACACATCCTTTCCAGAACTTGTAGCAGTGATCGCAGTCAGGAAGGACTGGGATGTGATAACATGAGTGAGGCTTCATGATGTCTTTATGTGGAGATGATCTGCTGGACCTAGCTCCTTATCTTGTTGAATTCGTGATGCATGATAGTATTCCTCCTTTCTGTAGGTGTGAGTGAACCCTGTGACCTCTGTCACCATGCCAACGCAGAGTAAGGAGGGATCTGATGGCTGTCTGCAGGTGTCGTGTTATGTTTATCAGAATGTAGTGTGAGACGACAGTGTGGAAGCATATGGCCTCTGATCATGTTTGTCAGTAGAACATCCACTGAGGTGGACTCTGTAACATCAGTCAGGATCTCCTTGTTGTGGAAGTCCAGAGGAAGTCGACTCTCATCCAGACCATCAAAGATGAACAGAACCTGGAACTGTTCAAAGCTGCAGATTTCGTTGGTTTCAGTAAAGAAGTGATGAACAAGTTCCACCAAGCTGAACTTTTTCTCTTTCAGCACATTCAGTTCTCTGAAAGTGAATGGAAATATGAACTGGATGTTCTGGTGGGCTTTGCCTTCAGCCCAGTCCAGAGTGAACTTCTGTGTTAAGACTGTTTTCCCAATGCCAGCCACTCCCTTTGTCATCACTGTTCTGATTGGTTGATCTCTTCCAGGTGGGACTTTAAAGATGTATTCTTGTCTGATTGTTGTTTCTGGTGTGTGTTTATTCCTGGATGCTGTTTCAATCTGTCTGACCTCATGTTCATCATTGACCTCTCCAGTCCCTCCCTCTGTGATGTAGAGCTCTGTGTAGATCTGGTTCAGAAGGGTTGGACTTCCTGCTTTAGCGATTCCCTCAAACACACACTGGAACTTCTTCTTCAGACCAGATTTAAGTTTAGGTTGACAAACTGCAGCATGTAGTTCTAAATTAAGATTAAAAAAAATCAGAAAGGAAACGAAACCATCTTCAGAAAATTATTTAGATAAATATGATTCCAACTCTTCAGGTATTAGTAAATCTGAGATTTATTCATCAGGTTAAATCTTGGTAGAAATCCTCTTACTGCTCTGCAGACGCTCAGCCAGCTCCTTCTGCTTCATCATCCTCAGGAAGTTCAGTGTGATCTTCATCAATGCCTCTCTGCTGCTCCTCCTCTGCTCTTCATCCTCACCTTTCAACCCCTCATCATCATCTCTCTGACTCTCTGAGCTTTTTGGGTCATCTTGACTCAGAACCTTCTGGATCTTCTTCAGCTCATTCTTCACAAAAGTGATAATGTTGTCCTCCAGCAGCTGGAACAGAATAATATATGAAGGACACATTAGACTGAAATCATGGAGCCAAACATCAGATCCATGTTGGACAGACTGACAGTCCTCTGGTCTACAAAGTGCAGCATGGAGATGACTGAGAACAGAACCCATAGAGAAGTATTTGTTTTACATGTACAGACCATAAATATGGAGACCAGCTGTGTTTGATGCTGCTGGGCAGATGAACCACTGGGAACCTCTGAGCTCTGCTGGTCCATTCTGTGGAGGAACCAGGAACAATTAGCTCACATTATATCTGTCCTCATAGAGACAAGAAGAAGGTAAAGGTCCATGAAGTGATCTGGAGGTTAGCAGTGAACCAGTTTACTCCTGGTGGAGGTGAAGGTTTTGAACCATCAGTGTTAGTGACCGTCATTCAGCTAGGGATGCTACACCAACCGGTATTTTATAATGAGAGAAATTAAGAGTGATAAAGAAGGTGTGAGGAAAACGTTTCCTCCATAAAGGAGAACCAAGAGTTTCCTGGCTTGAAGTGATCAGAGACCACCTGTTATGACATCATGTATCCAGAGCCATATATGGCAGAGAAAGGAGTCATTAGCAGATTGGTTGGTATCCTTGAGCCAAGGGCGTCAGTTTGTTTTTAAAATAATTATAAGCTTGAATTCGGTTTGAGGATTGCTGGGGAAAGTTATTAAATATTTATTTAGCCTCTAAGTATTCATCCGTTTCATGTTTCATTACAATGTACAGAGTATAAACGTGGTTGCATCTTTATTAAATCGATACAAGTTAAAAGCCATTGGATAAACCGTTTTCCTTTTTAAACATCACCAACATTAGGCTGTTGGTTGGGAAGAATTATTATAATATAATTATTATAAATCCACACCGTAGCACAAAGAACAATGTTGGATATAACATGTACTTGTACCAACAGAATGCACAACAATAAAATTGCTCCCTTTGCAACCCCAGCACCGTTCTGTGTGGAGAAACTTCTGATTTAACATACAGCTGACAGGCCTGTAATAGAGCAGCTACCTGTGAGTGATCCGCATAAAGTTTTTTCAGGTGGGAAAAAAACAAAATAAATGTCATGGGTCTGGGAGGAAGTTAATGTAATGCGTTCGGACTGGGAGTGAGACAATGTTGATGTTATGTTTTGTTTAAGATTCCCAAAGAGGAAAAAGTTAATATGTTGTTTTGGTGGAGGGAGAAGGAGGGACTTTGTCCCAAAGTTGCACTGATGACACAATGCTGTTGCTATCTATCCATCCAGCACTTCCAGCGATTCAGGAATGAAAAATCTAGGTAAAGCCAGGGACTGTGGAGAGTGTTTGGTTTCTGGACACGTGATTGTTTGCACATGTCAATGGGTTGATATGTCCTGGTGGCAAGTTCCTAGTGGGACATTTGATTCCATTCGGAGCCATAGTGACTGGAACTCCGACCACTGTCTACATTCTCTCCCCCTCTTATTTCACAAGCACATCGACCTTGTCTCTATCCTTCCCTTTTTTCTCACCCAAAAGGGATGACTGAACCAATTTCAAATCTACGGTTGATCATGTGCGCTGGCTGCTTGGCCACAGGGATATTCCTTTGGCTGAACGGTTCGCGTGCATGACTGTCACATGAGAGTGTTGGGATCGAATCCTGCCCTGGCCCTCATTGTTTACTGTGCCACACTCACATTTCTCACTGGTTTTAATATTTAAACCTTCGTAGATTTAAAACATAAAAGTATTAATACGCAGTACGGTCTCTCCACTGTTGCGCCGATCGGGTGCGTCTTTCTCCACTGAAGCTCTTGGAAGAGGTGCCGTTTCCGAGTGAGGAACATACTTATGGGCAGTACTATTTTTTTCTTCTGGATGAGAAGATTATTATAACCAGACATGATAAATTTGGCAAGCACAGGAGACATAACAGGAGGACAATTGCCTCCAATCATTTAGGATGAATGCAATGCGTGTTAATACGCTGTAAAGAAAGCATTTAAATTGTGCTATTTAAAAAATCCACCAAACAGCAAAGGGTGGACTGCGTTATAGCAAGGGAATTGTATAACTATAATTTTTCCATCTTGAAACGGGTACCAGTGACATTGCAGGATCATGTAGCTGACTACCAGTCTTTTAAAACCTGACATATCTACTGCAAAGAATGTAGTATAAAAGCAGAAAGTAACATGACTGCATAAGAAAGTGGAGCTGATTAAATAATAGCCTGTTCAGATACTGATGCGGTGACTTTGCTGGGAGCACAGTGGCTGTTAGATTGTTGCTGGTAAAGAATTTCCTCATGCAGGTTTAAGTGGGGGAAAAACATGTCAATCATAAAATATTGGCTTGTATTGGGACATTGTCCCCGGAAATCTGCCTTTGAACTTACGCCTTATTATGGCTCTGGAGCATGACTCAGAGAGTACCTAAAGCCATGTCATCTGTGTATTTAATCAGTTAGTAATAACATCTGTTCAGTGATAATTCAGCTATTAATACAGAAAACAGCTCAGATATAAATGAATACGCTGTCAAAGACTCTGTGGGTCCTAGGAGAGCCCAGCAGCCTAGAACTGAACCTGAACCCTGATCCTCCTCAGCTTTTTAAAGAGGTTCTGTTCTGCTGTAGGAACCTGATCTGGATCACTGTGCAGCTCTTTACTGGAGATCAGAGGGACTTCCAGAGGTTTCCTTCATTTTGGCTTCTCTCCACTGGATGCTCAGACATTCTAGGACTGATTTTAAACTTCTGATACTTGATTTAAAAACCCTCCATGATCTCACTACATTCTACCTGAACTACACCCCCAGTTCAGATGATCAGCTTCTTCTCAGTGTTAATAATATATTTAGTTTATTTGTAGAAATGGTTAATAGTCAGCCATGTTGGCTGATGAAGTTTAAACCTGAGATAAAACTATAAACATGGAGTTAACATGTTAACTTAGGTTCAGGAGCGGGACCATGCTTCAACTCTCATGGTATGCAGTAATCAACACTAATTCAATCTATCTGGCTTTCCAGATGTCTCACACTTTACTAATCAATCAGTGATCTATATAACCCAGGCTCGCCTCACATTCAACGCCTGTCACATTCATTTCACACCCCTCCCTCCCCGACCCAATCCGTGGTCTCACCTCGATCTACTTTACTGCTCCATAGCCTTAAGTTCCGTCCCCTCCAACCCAAATTTTTCTACCTTTCATCCCTTCGACCCTTCGACCCTTCCACCCTTGTTTCCTCATCCGTCCATCCTCTACCTCATGTTTAACTTACTCACAGTCCTAGCTTTTTCTAACGTCTCCTGAGCAGGAACAGGAAAGATGAACTCCTGAAGACTGCACCCCCACACTGAGTCTACATCCTGACCTCCATTGGCTCGTCTCCCAAGACTTCTGTTCTCGCTGTTCATTCATTAAACCTTTAATCACAATCTATGATGTGTGGTCCTTGCTAGATTTATTAATCTTTTTGGAAGCAAAACTAAATTCAGATTTAGAGAATGACCCAAACATCAACTTAGAAATTAAATTCTCTTTTGGTGTGTGTCTTATTATTTATTTTGGACTAAATAACTGAGTCTGTTTGATATGGAAAGATGCAGTTGATGAAAACTGAATAAAACTTAGTTCAATGTTTGCGGGTCAAAGGTCATGTCAACATAGTTTATGTAACTATGTCGTTATACAGTATTTTTCTTTCTTATTTAATACTATATTTTAGGATTTATAACAGAAAGGTGAGTTGATTCTTGTAAGTTGATTAACTGTTTACTGATGTCAATAAGTGGCCAGTAGGGGGCAGTATCACTCCATGAATGATGGTTAAAGGGATCAGAGGAAAATATCAGATCAGATGCTGAGACCTCTGTTAACTAGATGGACGTGTAGAAGCTCTGGGTAGAGACTGTGGATCTAAATGGACCTGTTCTTTCATTGAATGTTACCATGGCAACGATCCAGTTGGACTTCACCGTCTCCATGGTAACATGTTCCTTAATGTCATCTATGTGATTTCCACCAGAACCCAGCAGAACCTGGTTCTGTTTCTATCAGTCACATGATCACAGTGAGCGTCTGTTATTGGTGGAACACTGCTGCTGCTCCGCCTCTTAAAACAAAGACAAGCCCCGCCCACCCAGCCCAGCTCTCTGCTCATTGGCTGATAAATGCTGTGCAGCCTGTGTTCCAACTCCAGCTCCTAAATCTGAAGCTTCCAGTCAGAGACTGAAGCTGAAGAAACCTTTCAGTTAGAGGATCCAATGTTCTCAGGAACCAAGGAAGGAGGTCCAGATGGTTCTGTTGCTGCTTCACATGATGGATATTATTAGAACATGTGGAGGTTGGTGACCAACAGATTTAATCAGATATTATATGAGGAGAAACATGACAGATATTAGGAACATAGAAACATTTCAGACTGACTCAGTTTCTACAGTTACAGCAGTTAGATACAGCTCACCTCTCTGATGGTGGAGGAACAGATGATTTAAAGTCAATGAGACGATCTATTGACCTGTCGCTCTTAAAGGACAAACAGCTGGGTTCTGGTTCTGGTTCTTGATGAAACCTGACAGAAAAAAACTCTCATTAAAACACCTTCTGTGAAGTTTTGCTTTAAGGATTATTTTTAATCCATCTGGTTGTAAAACAAAGAGCTGTGAGACCCAACAGAAGCAGACAGATCCTAAACTTGATGTTCTGAATGATTCCCATCAGAACCGGTCCAGTCCTCCAACATGTTCCTGATCATTGATCCTCCTGAATAATGTCCAGCCTTGTTTAAAGAGCAGAAAGATCTGTTTCTGAGAGCAACATGTTGCTTTGAACTGACTGAGAGGACAGTTTGGTGATCTTAGTGTTGAGCTCTGACATGGAGAAGAACCAGGAGTCCTTTCCACTGTCTGCTGACCTCTGACCCTAACCCTACTACTGTCGGCTTCCAGCAGAACAATCATCAAACTGAGAGGTCCACTAAAAGCCACTAGAAGTCACCTGTAGCCTGTTAATCTGTTGACCTTCAGCTGTGCAGCAGGAAGAACTGCTGCTGTTAGCAGAGACAACATTTAAAGCTGCTTATTCCTGCAGGAAACTAGAGATGATGATTCTGGTTCTGATTCATCTGATCAAACTATTGATGGACCACATAGACTAAAGCTTTATCTCTGGATTTATTATTGCTAGGGAGAAATCAAATGTAACAGAGTAAAAAATGTGTTTGGAGGAATATTTATTTTTTCTTAAATATTAATTGTGAATTTTATCAATTTCTTTTATTTTGAAAACCGGAAGTTGTATCTCACTTTGTCCTTTCAGCCACCGTAGCTTTCGATTTCTCACAAAGCAGTCTTGCATTGTGAGGGTAAGTTCAGTGCACAAATGCTTCGGTATTTTTATGATTTTCTGAGTAAATATTTAATTTCAGGTTGTGTATTTGTTTCATTCTGTATTTGTTTTGACATATTTTAAAATTATTTGGTCGGAGTTTGTTCATGTTAAATTGCATTTTATTCCTTTTGTACAGCATCCATTTTACAGTTTTTTTGGATTGCTAAAACACGTTTTTCAAAACTGTACGTTTTTTTAAAAACTGCACACACAAATTGCTAAACCCTGGCATCCCTTTGCAAAACAACTCTGCCATCAAATCCCGTAACATGTTCACAAAATGGAACACGTGTTTTCATTTGGTAAACACAGCCATATTTTCACATGACACACATTTATTCATTGAATAAACACAAGGAGCTTTTAGCTGAACACTACCAAGCATGGAAAGAACACTGAGGAGCAAAAGTGAAAACACAATTATAATAATGGGACACATTGAATTAATTACAATGCCCACTTCTCTCATAGACAAACATTAGACATCACACAAATTTTGAGACAAAACATCTTATTTTCATCTCCACAAGCCTCCTCCATGGCTTGAAGCAGTGGGACCTGGCTCTGTGGGCTCCTTTCATACACCTTCCACCCTCAGGGTGAGAAGAACTGCTCAATGGGAACGAGGAAGGGGGAATAAGGTCCTTCTTATCTAAAATTCTTGAGAAAATAGTTGCACACCAGATATGTGAGCATTTAAACAATAATGAGCTGTTTGAGAAGTTTCAGTCAGGCTTTAGAGCTCATCATAGCACTGAAACAGCTCTGGTGAAGGTTACTAATGATATTCTCATAGCCTCAGACAATGGACTGGTGACCATTCTGGTCCTGTTAGATCTCAGTGCTGCCTTTGACACTGTTGATCACAATATTCTCATAGAAAGGCTTCAAAGTGTCGGTATAATAGGAACAGCACTAGGTTGGTTTAAATCTTATTTGTCTAACAGATTTCAGTTTGTTCAGGTAAATGATAAATCTTCCTCAACCTCAATAGTTACTTGCGGAGTACCACAGGGTTCAGTGCTTGGGCCGATTCTTTTTACTATATATATGCTTCCTATTGGTAAAATAATTAGGCAGCATGGGATAAAATTCCATAGTTACGCAGATGATACACAGCTATATCTATCCATAAATCCTGATGAATCCAATCAGTTAGTTAGACTACAGGCATGTCTGGAAGACATAAAAACTTGGATGACTCTAAACTTCTTGCTTCTGAATTCTGATAAAACAGAAGTTGTCGTCTTTGGACCAGAAGCTCTGAAAAAGAAACTACTTAGTCAACCTCTTCACCTGGACGGCATTAAATTAGCCTTCAGTAATAAAGCAAAGAACCTCGGTGTCATTTTTGACCAAGATATGTAATTTAGATCTCACATTAAAGAAGTCTCTAGGATTTCCTTTTTTCACTTTAGGAATATTGCAAAAATTAGAACCATCCTGTCCAGGAGTGATGCTGAAAAACTAGTCCATGCCTTTGCTACTTCAAGACTGGATTACTGTAACTGTCTATTATCAGGTAGTCCACAGAATACAATTAAAAGTCTTCAGTTAGTTCAAAATGCTGCTGCTAGGATTCTAATGAATATTAAAAGAAGAGATCACATTTCCCCTGTTTTAGCTTCTCTTCACTGGCTCCCAGTAAAATCTAGAATAGAATTCAAGATCCTCCTTCTGACATATAAAGCCCTTAATAATCTAGCTCCATCATACATAAGAGACCTGATTGTTCCATATGTTCCTAACAGAGACCTTTGCTCTCAGACTGCAGGTTTACTGGTAGTTCCTAGGATTTCTAAAAGTAGAATGGGTGGCAGATCTTTCAGCTATCAGGCTCCCCTCCTATGGAACCGGCTCCCAGGGTTGGTTCGTGAAGCAGACAATTTGTCTATCTTTAAAACTAGGCTAAAAACTTTCCTCTTTGACAAAGCTTACAGTTAGAGATATGTTAATAGGTAGTTAGAGACAGGTTAGACAGGTAGCTAGGAAGAGACAGGTTAATGTTAGTAGTCAGGTAGAGTGTCAAAAGCTAGGAAGGGATATGAAGAGGTAGAGTAGCTACGTAGAGATAGATTAATGTAAGCCAGGTAGAGAGTGTTAGTAGCTAGGTCTCCTAGTAGCTAGGAGACAGGTTAATGTTAGTAGCTATGCTGCTTTAGGCTGTTGGAGGACATTATTAGGGTCTGTTCCTACTTTCTCTCCTACTTCTCCCCAACTGCATGATGTGCTGTCAATTCAAGCACTAACCTGTTTTCTATTATAGTAGGTGCTCCGGATTAGCCCTGCTTGATGACCCTGACTAAGATGGCATTGCAGTGACGGAAAATTCTCCACGTCCTGCAACAAACTTCTGCATCAGTTCTGTTGCTCTTTCTGTGTCTCTGTTCTGTATTCTCCAAACCACAGACGGTCGCGGCAGATAACCGCTTATGCTGAGCCTGGTTCTGCCGGAGGTTTCTTCCTGTTAAAAGGGAGTTTTTCCTTCCCACTGTCGCTGCATGCTTGCTCAGTATGAGGGATTGCTGAGAATTCCACGACGCAATCTTCTGTGGTTCTGTAATTTCTACACTAAACATTGTATTGTAATAACTCTTTTTGTAAAGTGCCTTGAGATGACATCTGTTGTGAAACGGCGCTATATAAATAAACTGAATTGAACTGAATTGAAAGTATAGAGCAGAAAACTGTGGGTGGTCCTGAAACTATTCATGCACTTGGGCAGCCTTATGGAAGCTTACATTGTCCCAAATTATCACATAGTTTACTTGCTGTGGGGTATCTATGTGGTGATCAGGTTGAACAAGCTGCTGCAGTCCTTGATTGCAAATTGCTCGCAAGACCCGAAAGTTTAGAGATTTGAATATTTGTGTGTTGTTGATTGAAGCTTTGAGATTTTATGTGAGAAGTGTGTGTAAAACTGAAAAAATTGTGTGCTGTGTTGCGTTGACAGCAAGGTAATGTGAAATTAACATCAGAGTGTAAAGAAGGAAAGTCAGAGTTCTAACATGATAAGGAAATCTTAAGTAGTGATAAATTGAGTCAAGCGATTGAGAACAGAAGTAGAGGTTGTGAAAATTGTGTCTAATTTTTTCTGTTTGAGTTTTAGCGATCGAAAAAAACTGTAACAAGCCCTCTAGTGGTTGCTTTGTTCAGTAGTCTGAAATGTGTTCATTCTGTTTTAATGATGGTTAAATTGCATTGTAGGATCTTCAAATGCTGTGGCTGCCAGAAGACATATTTTGAGACTTTTTTATGTTTTCTGCAGGTATGCAAGTTCTGTTGACTGGTCATTTTGTTCATATGAGTTCTTTCATGTCCTAGCGTTTCCACTAGATGGCAGTGTTTTGCTTGTGATACACTGTTTTATTGCAATTTTATGTTATATTCTTAGTTGTATGTTTAGAAAATAGATATCTAATATTTAAAAAGTCCTTTTGGAGCACATATTGGTAAAGCCAGCGTGGTAAAACTGTGAAATAGGAGACATCATTTATACTTTTATATTTTTTATATTTTCTGTTGAGTTTTAAAGTGTATTCTAATATAGACAAAAGTAGTCTTGCATTGTGAGGGATCTACAAATGCTGTGGCTGCAAGAAGACATATTTTGAGACTTTTTTATGTTTTCTGCAGGAAAATAACCATTGGAGAATCAACTTTCTGGCGTCTTTCTTCCATGACAAATGAGAAGCGTTACATAGAAACTTAAAGCTCCATTAAAGTCTTTTCTAGCAACAGATTATTTCTGGGCTGAGACTGAACAGCTCTGCAGTTAAAGCCTCCAAACTCACATTCAGCCTTTATGATACAAACCCAGAGAAAACAGAACCAGAACTTTGACAGACCTTCACTCAACTACATGGAACAGAGTGAGCTCCAGTCCAGACTAAATATTTCGCTTTAATGATGGCGACTAATCAATGAGGCCCAAAAGCAAACAGATCAGAGGTGTTAAACATGATGTAGCAGCATCCAGGACGCCTCCAACAACATCCATTCTTTCCACTTTCACTGCTGTGGTTCTGGAGAACATCCAACACACACCGCTTCACATCAGAACATAGAAATGTGGCAAAAAGAGCTGAGCTCATGTTAAACACATGTTGGAATAAAAACATTTCAGACTGACTCAGTTTCTACAGTTACAGCAGTTAGATACAGCTCACCTCTCTGATGGTGGAGGAACAGATGATTTAAAGTCAATGAGATCATCCTTTGACCTGTTGCTCTTAAAGGACACACAGCTGGGTTCTGGTTCTGGTTCTGGTTGGCGTCTCTGATGGATCCTGACAGAAAATAATACTATTAATCCACATTCTTTGTTAAGTTTTGTTAATATATGCAATGAATTATATAATTATAATAGTTTTCAGATTCTGCCAAATAAAAATCCTAATTTTTAGCCCTGTATATCTCAGTAATATGTTTTTCTGTCAGTAAAGCCCAATGATCTACCAATGCTGGATAAATAACACATTTTCTAAAGTTCAGTTGTATTAATATGAAGATGAAACAAAAAGTTTTACACTTTTACAGACAAGATAATGGATAGAAAATAAAATACATATAAGTCAGAGCACATATTTATATTTATTCATTAGAGGATGACTAATGATGAAGATTTTTCCAGATGTGTCTTCCTGCTGGAAGCCAGAGTTCTAAGCAACAGGTTAGCTGGTGTCAAGAAGAAGAAGAAGAAGCAGAAGAAGAAACTGATAGCATGCTGATCTTCCTCTGTTCAGTCTGTATAAAGCAGCAAAGAGGAACAGCAGCAGCTTCATCAGCACTATGTCTTCTTTGGCCTGATATAGTGGGAAGAACGCTGTGTGAAAAGGGCTATGGACAGTTAGAGATGTTTTGTTCACCTCCTGACCTTGCGTCTGGGCTCTCCATCTTCCCAACACAGAGTGATTTTTAGAGGGAGGGACTCCCTCCTCACTGTCCTCACACTGATCCATGCTGCTGAATTTCACATCCACATCAGCTCACACACACTTTCTACCTTCATCTGCAGAGGAAACACAACTCATTCATCTGATCATCATCAACTCTCATCATCCTGCTGCACATCATTAGTGCTGGAAACAGATCAGCTGCTCCTCCTCTGATTGGCTCTTCTTCTCTGCTTCATTATCAGTAAATTCCAGTTGAATGCAGTCAGACAGCAGTGGGAGGCAGAGGAAGCTGCCATCAGCTGCTGTACTTCTGCTATCTGTCCACTAGATGGAGCCATGGAGCAACACTTCCACTGATTCAGGAACTATTTTATTTCATAATCATCAAACAAGTGGATTATCTGCTCCATCATAGATTAACTAGTTAATAATCTGACGGAATCAAACATATTTAAACATTAAAGTCATTTTATTTTGAAAATACTCACAGAAAGCTGTTGTGTGTGACTTTAATGGCGGAGAGCAGAATTTGATTCCAGGAAATAAAAACCTGAAGCAGTTTGTTGAGAGAAGAAAATAAAGAATCATCAGCTGTTCATCATGTTTGATTACAGTTCATCAATCATCTAATAATCCTGTAGATTAATCTTCAAGCAGCAGAGAGATGAAACTTGGAGCAGAAATCAGAAGTGAATCATTTTACCTGGAGGAACAGCGGAGATTCGGAGCTTGTATCACAAAAACGAAGACTATACACGAGAGGTGAGCTGTGCAGGTGTCTGATTGTTCCACCTATAGTCACGTGACCAATGACGTTAAAGCTCCTCATGAAAAAGGTGGCGCTGTTGTTGCTGTTTATTGAGATGCTTAGAGAATTCCCTGGGAAGTTTTTCAGTAGGAAAATAAAAGAAAAACGGCGTTTTAATATTTAATTGATCTAAACAACTTAGTCAAATTCATACACTGTAAACCCCAATGTTGAGATTACTTAGTTACACTGAGTAGCTGAAACTCAATATTCTGAAAAACTTTATTCTAACTATAATGTGTTGAGTTAGTTCAGCATATTCTTTTGTTTTGAGTGCAAGTAACTCAAACATTTTGAGCGACCTAATTATCATATTTCCCAGGGTGCTTAGGGGCGTGTTTTTGACTTGGAAGTCTGTTGTATTGAGATACCCATCGTGATTAATCACAATTTATATAATTATTCAAAGTGGTGTCAGTGTTAATACCACATTCACAGCGATTACAATTCTGCTTGTTGTATCACTTGTTTTGAGATTTATTGAATTTAAGATCATAAATATATAATGTATTCATGTGAGTTGTCTATAAGTTCATGAAACTTTTATAAAAGTGCATGACACTAACATAACATAAGGGTAGTTTATACCAAATGTGTGTATGAAACTTATAAAAGAAAGTTGCATGTATTGAAGATTTTTCTAGTTGGCTTAATCGGTAAGTTTAATTTAATTATAATTAGAAAATATATTAAACATAAAATCCAAATATTTAAGCTTTGATATGAGTTCACAAACTTAAAAAATATCTGGCAACTGATTGCCTCACTTTTTCTGAGTTCTGCCTACTTATTCGGGTTTACAGTGTATTGTCTAGTGAAGTACCTTTATAGTAGGTAATAGAATACTGAGCTTCACCATGCATGGACAGGAGCTTTTTAGACAATTTGTTCATTCATCATTCCTTATAATTAAAATTAATTTGGGTGTTGAATTATATTTGTACTTTCTTTGTCATTAATAAAAACATTATTTGAGTATAGCAAATTTTTGATAATGGATTTCCATTAAGAGATAAAAAGATGAGTGGGAGAAAATGTCCATAAACACAGGAGCTCTTCAGGATCAAGGAAATATATCCACAATAAAATAAAGTAGGGGGATCTGAGGAACTCTGTATAATATAAAAGTACTTCTTTAATTAAGGGACATACCAACAACACATTTCGGTTGTCTGCAACCTTCCTCAGGGCTTGTGCCACAACAAATCATAGGTTTACTTAAATACTCAATCATGTGATCTGGGGATATGATCTGAAGAAATCTGAGGTTATTCCACAAAGCGAGATCAACAAACTCAGGCTCATGTGAAATATCCTGGCTTAAATTATCCTAACAGTTCACTTCAGGCTTATTCGGTCCCTCAAAAGAAGCTCAGGTGGATTCAATCCCCAGTTATTACATCCAGGCTCATGTGTATCAGCGCTACATTAAAGGCAGCTCCTGTTAATCGATGCTGGATCAGTGAAAATAGAAGGAAAGAGGCGCGTTCTTCTCCCAGTCTGAGAAAGACTTATTAATGCAGCCTATGAGCATCATAATTACATCATAACCAATAAGGGGAACAGCAGCTGCTTAGAAAAAGCTCCTCAGGTTGTGAAGAGGCCCTGGAAAGAATCCAGCATCTCCCAGCAGGATTTAGGATTCAGTCAAAGGGAGCTGCTGTCACTGATACCAAGAATGAACCATCATTAAGACTTTAACACATTTCAGCATTGTCCATATTTTACCATTTATATAGAGGTACAGAATGGTAGTAAAAGTTCTTATTCATTGAAGCTTGTTTTACTTTTTACATAATATTGTATAATAAAATGTTTATTCTTGATTTGCACAATTAATATACACTTACAATAACTATACACATAATCATGTAATGTTTTTTTAAGTGAAATAATTTGACTTAAATGTAGTTTTTAATCAATTATTTATTATTTTTAACAGGTTTCTTGCCAGAAGAACAATCAGCTGTGTTACAGATAAATTTGTTCAGATCTGAGGAAAAACAAAACAAATACAGAATAATAAAGTCACCCTCAGAAAATGATGAATCCCATGTCATCAAGCATCTATAGTTGTATGTATTTATTAAAAGTGATTTAAAATAAGTAACTTAGATCATTTCTGCCATTCAGCTAATTTTCCATCAGGCAGAGAGGAGACAGCCTGACATCTACACATGGATTGTTTGGAACTATAAGTTTAACCTGGAAAAGTAATATTGTCATCATTTTCAGACTCTAAATCAGGTAGAACTTCAGACAGCGAACATTCAGTTTTAAAATGTTTATTGTGAATCAGATCAAGGAACAGGAAGACAGGAACGGCCAGACAGGAAGTGGGACGACTGGAAGACAGGAACGGCCAGACGGCAGACACTTCCGGCAAGATGGCGAAGTGGGCACACGCGCTGTTCTGAGCTCCGTCTACACGACCCCAAACTACTTTTAAAATCTCGCCCTTAACGAACTATTCTGCCTTAAAACAAGACCGGCACAACTACGTTTTAAAGTATCGAAGACTTAAGAGGTTTGTGGAGAATGTCAGTCGTTACCAACAAAGACTTTCCTGCTATGAAGAATGCTAACAGTGCTAGCACTACCTCCAAGCTAGACATGCATAACTATGCCGCCGCTGCTGCCAGCTCCGCTCTCTCCACGGTGACTCCGATGGACACATCGAAAAGCCCTTCCTGTACGAGACGACAACTGAACACAACTCCAACAAAGCTCCCACCTACTAAAAAACAGGCTACTGAAACTGAGGTATCTTTGGCTACTGTTTTAAATGCAATTAAAAATCTTGACAACAAAGTGGATGATTTCGGAAAGCAGCTGAGAGAAATCTCAGAAATGTTTGGCCGCATCACGCAACGAGTTGAACAAAATTCACTTGGCGTTGCTGAATGCAAATCTAAAATGGATAACTTGGAGCCGGAATTTACCGCTGTGAAAAAAGAAAACTGTGACCTGAAAGGGAGGCTTCTGGAAGCAGAAAGATATAAACGCAGATGGAACCTAAGGCTGTCGGGCCTCAAAGAAAAAGAAGGAGAAAATCTTAGAGAGGAAGTTGAAACACTTCTTTCAAAGATCCTACCGCAATGGGCAAATCAGATCGAAGATGTTGTTGACACAATCCACCGCGTGGGAAGAAAGGAAGAAGGGAAAAGCCGGCAGGTCATCTTGCAGTTCACCAGGAGACGCCATCGGGACACGGTCTGGAAGATGACGAAGGAGTCGGCGGTCTGCAAAGATCGAGGGCTTCGTTTTGTCCAAGACTTCATCAAAGAGGACCGACTGGCAAGAGAGGAACTGTGGCCCAAAATTAAACAAGCCAGATCCCAGGGTAAGGTGGCCTTTTATAGAGGCCACATCGCAGTGATTGATGGTCGTGTGGTGAAAAGTTCATCCCCCTTCTGAGACATTGGTATTCATAACCATGCATTATTCCTCTGTGTTGAGTTCTCATGAAAAGTGTTTACCTTAAATACCCGTTCATAACTTGAAATTGCAATAGGTGTAGTACACTCTTGACGATAGTGAATTAAAACAAAAACTGTTGTTGCAGGGTTATCTCCATGTTTCTACTGTATGTTAAAGGGAAATTTCAAAATTCAATTTAAGGGGCGTGCCTTAAGTTTATTCCAGTTTAACAAAACCTGTAATTAACTTTACTGTGTTTAAAGTTTACCTTTATCTTTTTTTCCTTTCTTATGTTTTTTAAAACCAATCTTAAGTTTCTGTCGCTAAATGTAAGGGGCCTAAAGGACAATATCAAAAGAAAAGCAATGTTTCTATATTGCAGAAACCAAAACCCACACTGTATTCTTCTCCAAGAAACCCATTCAAATGAATGTGATGAAAAATGTTGGTCCAACCAATGGGGAGACAGGATCATTTACTCACATGGTACATCCAAATCAGCAGGTGTGGTAATCTTGTTAAATAACTTTCCTGGGAAGATAGTTTCAACAAAACATAGTAATGATGGCTATTGGATTCTTGTTGTGCTTCATTTTGATGACTCATTAATGATTTTAGGAAACATTTATGGATACTGTAATGTGTCAAAAAATAAAGACCTCTTCAATGCCATAGAAGAAAATGTCAAAGAACTTAAACAAAGATACTTTACTGATCACATTTTAATCGGTGGTGACTGGAACATGGTTATGCATGAGGGCCTAGACAGATACCCCAACAGAGCAACAAACCCAAATCGTATTTTATCTGACTTCAACAACAACCTTGGACTTTTAGACCTGTGGAGAGAAAAACACCTAAATGAGACACAGTTTTCCTGGCACAAATCAGACGCATCGAGCAAATCAAGAATAGATTTCTGGTTAGTACAGATGAAATTCTCAGAAAAATATCCGACTGTAATATTTCTCCAACGCCTCTTACTGATCACTGTAGCATTGATTTGTCAGTTTTGTCACTTCCTGAATATACTAGACACAGAGGTTACTGGAAATGTAATGCCAACCTTCTAAAACATGACCTATACTGCTGCGAAATAAAAGAACTGATTAGGAAAACCTTACAAGATAATACATTACTAACTTACACTACAAAGTGGGAACTCTTAAAATACAAAATACGACTTCATTCTATATCTTTTAGCAAGAACCTTAAAAAACTCAATAACTTGGAAGAAGAAAGGATAGTTAAAGAACTACATTCAATTTACACAAAACAAACGCTATCAGATGATGAAAAAGAGAACCTTTTTGCCCTGCAATCTAAACTAGACAACATTTATGAACAAAAGGCTTGTGGTGCTTTCATTAGATCTAGGGCCAGATGGATAGAGGACGGAGAGAAAAGTTCTGCATATTTTTGCAGACTGGAGAAAAGGCGTCAGGATAAAAAACACATAAAATCTCTTATCATTAATCAGATAGAATGCACAGATCAGAATTTGATTGCAAAAGAAATCAGCCAGTTTTATCAAAACCTTTATTGCTCATCCTTCTCAGTCCAAGACTGTGACCACCTATTGGGTCAGATTAAAGATTTTATCCCTCAAATCTCTAAAGATTTTATGGAAGACTGTGATAAAGACATACTTTAGAAGAACTAGACAGAGCTATGGGCTGCTTAAAACTTGATAAATCTCCAGGCCCAGATGGCCTAACTGCCAATTTTTATAGGCATTTCTGGGAATATCTTCGAGATTTCCTTTTTCAGGTCTTTAAAGAAATAATGTATAACTACTCACTCCCAGAAAGTATGAAACAGGGTATCATCACTCTTATACCAAAACCAGGAAGAGATAACAAGTATCTTGATAACTACCGCCCGATTTCACTATTAAACTGTGACTACAAATTACTGACCTATATATACACTAATAGACTAAAGAAGGGTCTTAATGATGTAATAAGTGAGACACAAACTGGTTTTATGAGTAAAAGATCCATACACAATAACATCAGATTGGTACAAGATCTACTAGAATATAGTGATTTAATTGAAGATAGAGGTTTCATTCTTTTCCTGGACTTCTATAAGGCCTTTGATATGTTAGAACATCAATTTCTTTTCAAAGTTCTACATATGCTTGGTTTCGGACCAAAATTCTGTAAAATAATTAAATGTTTCTACAACAAGCTCAGTAGCACTTACACATGGTACCTCTCCGCGCTTTACGATTAATAGAGGAGTAAAACAAGGATGTAATATCTCCCCCTTTCTCTTCATATTAGCAGCTGAAATCATGGCCATTCTTATAAAACACTCAGATATACAAAAATTGAAAGTATTTGAGGAGCAAATTATAATTAGCCAACTAGCTGACGACACCACCATTTTTCTAAAAAATCTGGATCAAATTCCCAGTATTCTTAAATTAATTAATACATTTTCCAAAGCATCAGGGTTAACATTAAACCTCCAGAAATGTGAATTGATGGCAATACATGACACCAATCTCACAGAAGCTTACAATATTCCCATAAAAACATCAGTGAAGTATCTTGTAATCTATATAACTAAAGATGTTAAACTCAAAGAAACTATAAACATAGGAAATAAAATTCAGAACTGCAAATCTCAATTAAATAAATGGCTTCAAAGAGATCTGACACTTTTTGGGAGAACCTATCTAACTAAAATGGAATCATTAGCTCGGTGCATATATCCCGCATATTCAATGGCCATACCAAACAAGTATATAAAAGCAATAAATCAGATAAACTTTAACTTCATCTGGAAAAATCGAGTCCACTACATAAAAAAGCAGAAATGGTAAAGGACTTTAAAGATGGAGGTCTGCAAGCTATTGACTTCGAATGCCTTAATGCAGTTTTAAAAATAAATTGGTTGAAATCCTTTATGATGAATCAAAATAACATTTGGTACTGTCTTCCCAAGGGATTGTTTAGAAAAATGGGAAACATAGAATTTATCCTTAGATGTGACTTTAGTATTAACAGACTTCCTGTTAAATTATCCTCGTTTCACCAACAGGTACTGTTATGCTGGAAACTTATGTACACGCAGAATTTCACTCCTCACCAAACTCCTATCTGGAATAACAGATATGTACTGTACAGAAATAAGTCTCTGTATTTAGATCACTGGATGGAAAAAGATGTTTGGTCCATAAGACACTTATTAAATGATCAAGGAGGATGGCTGTCATACGAAAGCTTCTGCATTAAGTTCAATCTGAACTGCACACGTACTCAATTTAACAAGGTAATAAAATCTATCCCTCCTTCGATCAAGCTTCTTGTGCAAAATATAAACATACAAATATCTGATCTTCAGCTACCTGCACTCCGAATATATGGAACAGACTTCCTGGATAGATGCATTCCTAATAAACTGATGCGTATGCACCTAACTAATGACATTTTCCCTATCCAGTCAAATAGAAATTCCATTATTCAACTATTTTCTGATTCAGAGGTTAAGAAGTGGAGAACAACTTACCTCACCTATCCCTTAAGCCCCAAAGCTAAAGAAGTTCACTTCAAAATCCTCAGTAATATTTTTCATTCCAGAGACCTATTAAGACAAAGATTCAACATGGACAATAACAGCTGTACATTCTGTGACAATGATATTAAAACTACGGACCATTTATTCTTTTATTGTATGTACTCTGAATCTTTTTGGAAAGACTTTCAAGACTGGATCTCAGAAAAACTTTCTCTACCCCTTCATCTAACAAGAAAGGATATAATATTTGGGACTGCCCTCAAGGACAAAAGAAGTGACCTCACTCTTAACAACCTGCTGATCCTCGCTAAATTCTTTATCCACACATGTAAATGGGGAAGTAGAAAACCGATCTTTTCGGTCTTTA
The DNA here is from genome assembly GCA_028564705.1 of Apricaphanius iberus. Classification (NCBI taxonomy): domain Eukaryota; kingdom Metazoa; phylum Chordata; class Actinopteri; order Cyprinodontiformes; family Aphaniidae; genus Apricaphanius; species Apricaphanius iberus. Next base: position 61,021 of record JAPXFQ010001637.1, read on the forward strand.
AGAAGTACTTGATGGACAACCACCTCAGCTCTTTAAAACTGATAAAAAACTAACATGGTATCCTGCTTCTTAATGCTTATGAAGATCTTAGAATATTTGGAGAAAACTAAGCCCTAGTATCTTGCTTCTTCACCTTTTTGTCTCCGTTAATCTTCACTTACGACAGATTTGTTGTGCGACAGGAATGTTTTTTATTTTTTATTTATTTTTTTATTATTATTATTAATTTTTTTTTTTAACCCTTTTGTTATTGTAATGTTAATTCCCTCATGTATTAACTGTCTGTTGCTCTGTGTGCCTTTAAAATACACAAGCTTCTGTTTTGCTCGACTGTATGCCACAATGTTTTGTACAATACATGTTAAAATTAATAAAAAAAAAAAAAAAAGAAAAGAAAAAAAAAAAGAAAAAAAGGAACGGCTAGACAGGAAGTGGGACGAATGGAAGGCAGCAGGTAAGTGGTTACATGGTTTTTTATAACAGCGGTTCTTAACCTTTTTAAACATTTCCAGGACAAAGTTACCCAGGGCCCATCAAATTATTATACTGTATTTAGTATTATTAAATACTATTATTTCATCTCACACATGATTTGTATAACTAGTCCAAGTCTATTAGTATCATAGTATAAATAAATCCCATGAATCAATATGCTCATCACAAAGTAATTTAATTTTATCCTGCGTTTGTAACGCTGCACATAGAATAAGATACTGAACCAGTCATTGGAACAATAAAACAACCAAGGCTCAAGTAAGGCTGGTCAACAAAATATTCACACTAAAAAGATTTATAATCTTATACATAAAATTATATTAACTAAAACTAAATATAGTCCAAATATAAATTGTTTTCGTATAAAACCACAATAATAATTTAACTACATTATTTAAAATTATTTAAATTAAAATAAAGCACCCTTGAAAATATTGCCTTACAATCAGAGACAAATGAACAGTAGCATCAGAACAAGAACAGCTCTATTATTTTTTATTCTAAAAGCTCTTAATGATCCACTTGAGCTTTCTTCTTAGACATAATCAGATATAATCATCCTCAAAGTAGCCTCCAGAGTTGTTTTTAGTCTGTTTCATGCTTTGGTCTTAGTGCTGGGGACAATGGACAATCCTGACTCACACAGGTATGTCTGAGTCAGGAAGGTGGCGCATAGGTAGTTATGAATGGAAGAAGACATTTCAAAGCCTTCAGTGGAACGTAAGGATGATCTTTTTAGACAGAAATCCAGAAAGGGCCCAGGTCCAGTTTGGCCTACTTCAGCTTTAAAGTGCTGTAACTTGAAACTTCCAGGAGCTCTGATTCCAGATGTGTAGGCAGTGCAGTGTCATTTTTATTGGGGTCCACAGAAAATGGATCAAGTTTCCACATCTGTCCCTCTCTGGGATCTGAGATCTTAGACTCTAGATAGATTGGCTTATGATTTATTAAACAGAACCAGAACCAAAATGCTGAAGCAGTGAGTGAAAAACTGAGTCCATCCTTTCTGCTTCCACAGCAGGTCAAAGGTCAGTAGCTGCAAGGAGCTGCTGATCAGAAGGAAATGTTCATCCCTTTAACACTAAACAATAATTAGTTTATGTTTTAATTGAATTATGGCATCAAAACAGCATAAATGAGAAAAACCAAGAATCCAGTAAAAATACAAACTAAGAGAAAATAAAGAGAAAAATCCAAGAATGGAAGAAACTAAACGGTACTGGTTAATATCAGCACACTGCTGCTGCTAAAATCCCTCATTGCTCTAATGTAGATGATGACTCTGGCTTCTCTCTGATTCTTGCTGATTATTTTAGTCATGGTGAGCAGAGAGTCGACAGTTTAAAATCAGGATCAGCTGAGGAGGTTCTGAAGATCCAGGTTGAAACCCTGATTTCATTTCAAATCATCAAAGTGGATTTAAAGTCCCATCAAACAGCAGAGAGGTGGCAGCTTGTTCCACGCTCATTATTTCCACATGATGCAGCTGTTCTCTACAGGGGGGGGGGGACCTGAAGATGAAATCTGCAGATTTTACCAGCTGGATTCTTTCCACAGCAGCTGGAACAATTCCACAGATCATGGAATCATTGACTCCTGGAAAATGGGATGTTTGGATCTGATCAGGTCTGCAGATTCCACTGACTGGGATTTAGGAAGAAAATGTCTCAGAGCTGAGAAGAGCTGAGCTTCTTTAGACAGAAGGCTTTGAAATCTCCACTCCTCCCATTCAGGGCCGTTAAGTTCGGATCAATGGAACAGAAACAGCAGGACTTGATCTGATTCGACTCCGTTTTAGGAGTGGAAACAAAGAAAAAGCCTCTAACAGTTCTGGCTGTATTAATGTCAAATATGTTCGAGTAAAAAGCTCCAAGTGTGGATCAGATTTCTGAGCTTCAGCAGCAACCAGAACTGTTGCTTCAACCTGAAGTTAGAAGTCAGAGAAAAGTTGAAAAAGGAAATCAGATGGACGACTCAGACGTTCTTTCCTTCCATCCAGTTCATTTCTTGTTAGGAACACATCACAAACAGCCAAGTAGAAACATGAAGCTTCTGCTTTTTTTTAACTAACTCATGCCTTTTACATGTTCAGACTTTAGTGCAACACAAACATTTTCCCTAAAACTGATCTCAGTGCAGAAGCTTCAGCTCTGAATGCCTGATTTCTGCACGTCTCCAGCATCTGGAACAATCCAGATGTTCCATCAGAAGTGCAGAAGCAGAGCAGGAATGAAAGAGGCTGGGATTCCTTTGGACCATGACTGTAGTGAAGATTGATGCTTGTTGATGCAGCAGCAGCGCCACCGTCTGACAGACCACTGATCACTGAAATCTGCTTCACTGCAGAGGAACAAATCTGCCCATTCCTTCCTATCTTTCTCTGAGGAACTTGCTTTGGAATCACTTCAATGATTTTCTGTCTGAAAGTGGAGATCATCTGAACATCTTTGCTCCTTCTAGATTCACACTTTCATGCAGACTTTCTCAGGACCAAACAACAAAGAGAGACTGGGAAATAATGGCCTGCGTGGGAGAGTTGACCCAAAACATGACCAAACCACTAAAAGCTGACTCAGCAGTTTGTTTCCAGAAAGATGAAATGCTGCTACAGCCAGGGAAACGCCTTTTGGAGTTCCTTCTCCAGTTTCCGGATCAACACAATACATTGTGTTATTATTGTTCTCATATGATTATTGTTTCACACATGATGAAAGACCCACACATGCAGATATGAGGAAAAGTACACATTCAATGTCATAGATGAAGTGCAGATGGAGGTTTTTGTCCTGGTATCTGTTCATCAGCTCACTGATGAGAGATTTTGGATCTACAAGCCTGTTTAAAGAGAAAATCTCTGAGAAATCCAGAAAGCAGAAAGAAGAACAAATCCTGGATGGATGAAAAATTCTTTGGATTCTTTGAACAAGTTCCTGACTTCACCACCTTTCTCCATGAGTCATGTTCAGAAACACTAATGGGATTTCATGGCCACATGAGGCTCCAAATAAACCAGTTCTATCTAGTTTTTCTTGCTGCTTTTCCACCAAAGTCAATGAGCCGGTTTGAAGTTGCTCCAGTCCTGATGAATGAAGAAAATCCAGGTCCTCAGTTCAGCCACCAGAACTGGAACAAGGTCCAGATGATGTTCCACAAACTGGATTATCAGCCCACTGATATTAGAGGAATTACAAGAGAAACTTCATATTTCCTCCCTTCAGTTGGTTTGGAACCATCAGGATGTGACACAAGATCTTCATCCCTCACCAACAGGCTGTTACCGTAGTAACGCCTCTTTCAGAGGAGCTCCTCTTCCTCACCAGGCCACAGTTGGCGTCCATCTTCCCGATCGTGGAGCCGTTGGTCTGAAACATAAACAGCAATAATTTATGAGTTATGAGTCATTAAAAACTATGATGAGAAAAGATCTGGATGAAATCTAAAGAGGCGAATCAGCACGAGCCTTGCATGAGGTAGAATTTTTTTCTAGAAAATCTGGAATTTGTGTGGCTGCATCCAGCCCTGATGCATTCTGGGAATGTGTTTCAATTATCTAAGAAGTCCCAAAGAGCAGCAAAGGTTTTTGGTTGAGAGTAATAGTGGTGAAAGTGGGAAATGGATTCTCCCAGCAGAGCTATGTAGAGCATGTTAACCTCTGGTAAAAGCAGTCAGAGGAATCAGCTTTCATTGATTCATTGCAATGTTCCACAGGTTCAATCAAATCATCCAAACTGACCTGTAGACTGGAGAAAATCATTTTCAGAAGCTCCAGACTGAGAAACGCCTCCAAACGTACCAACTAATGGTCTGCTTTGAGTGTGTTGGTTAACATGACTAATGTGCAGTCAGCAGGACACAATCATGGGGGACACTGCTGACTGGACAGACGTCCAGAAGACAGCAACTGGAAAGGAGGGGAAACCTGCACTAAAGTTCACTGCTAAAGTAGCTGCTGAGCCACAGAGTTCTGGATCCAAGCATCTTCACAGAAAACTGTTGGAAGGGAAAAGGTGAAGCAGCAACAGAGAGAACTGCAGCCTGGACCCCATTGTTCAGCAACATCCAGGAAAGAATTTGGGCCAGTTTGACAAGAAGTGGACTGAGGGTGAGGGCATCAGGAGCCACTAAGCACAGAAGGATCCCACACATCAACTCCACATCTTGGATTTCTGCTGTCAAGTCCCTCCTGACCCAGAGACGTCAGAAGAGTCTTAACTGAGCTGAAGAAACAACAACAGGAGGTGGACTGTTGCTCTGTGCTCCAAAGTTCTCTCTTCAGATGCAACTTTTCATTTCATGTGGAAATCAAGGTCCCAGACTCTGGAGGAAGAGTGGAGAGACAGAGAATCCACGTTGCTGGACGTCCAATGAGAAGCTTCCTCAGTCAGTGATGATCTGGGGCTCCAGGTCATCTGGTGGTTCTGGTCCACTGGTCCATTTCTGAAGTCCACCATCAACACAGCCGTCTACCAGGACATGTGACATCACTTCCTCATGCTTATTCTGCTGACTCTGTTCACGTGTTCAAATAGAAATGTGTTAACATAGGTGAGCAGCAGAGGGCGCTGTGTTCTAGAGAAGCGAATCTATGGCAGCATGGCAGCAAATCAAAGAAGACTGATTAGTGTTTAGATGTATAATAAAATATAAAACACTGCAAGCAGAGGTAAGAAAAACAATTAAAAATGCTAAAAGGAAAAGTTTGAGATCTTTTTTTGATAAAATCGGAAGAACAACACAAGTAAGTGAAGTTTGGAGAATGATTAAGAAAATGAAACGAATATACAGAGAGAGGAGTTATTCAACTTTAAAAATAAAAGATGAAATAATTGTTAAAAATGAAGAAAAAGCAGAAGTTCTAGCTAAGACATTTGTTAAAATAAATAGTAATAATAATTTATCAGAAGACGAAAAGGGAGGAAACTAGGAAAAAATATGAGGTAGCGAATGAAGAAAGTAGTAAAATGTCAGTAGTAGATATTCCTTTTAATATGATTGAATTAGAACAAGTTTTAGGGAAAAGTAAAAATATGGCACCAGGTAATGATAAAATTACTTATTGGATGATTAAATATTTAGGGAATAAAATGAGAATGAGGTTGTTGAATTTACATAATAAAGTTTGGATAGAGGGAAAAATACCAAAAAATTGGAAAGAGGCAATAATTATACCTATATTGAAACCAGGAAAAGAATAAAATAATCCGGAAAATTATAGACCAATAGCTCTTACATCACATATAGGAAAAATTATGGAAAGGATGATTAAAGAGAGAATAAATTGTTATCTTGAAAGTAAAAAATTGATTACAAAATATCAAAGTGGTTTTAGAAAAGGTAGAAGCACAATGGATCCAATTGTTTATTTAGAAAATAAAATTAGAAATGCGCAGAAATATAAAGAAAGTTTAGTTGTAGTATTTTTTGATATTGAAGAGGCTTATGATATGGTTTGGAAGGAAGGTTTACTAATAAAATTAAAGAGATTGGGAATAAAAGGAAGAGTTCATAATTGGGTTTAAATTGTTTTATTTAGTAGATATATTCGAGTAAAGATAGGAGATAAAGTATCAAAAAGTTATTTAGTAGAAAATGGAACACCTCAAGCCAGTATAATTAGTCCAATATTGTTTACTATTATGATAAATGATGAATTTGAAAATATAAGGCATGATTTTGGAAGGGCATTATTTGCGGATTACGGAGCATTGTGGACAAGGGGAAGAAATATGACACATGTGCAAAAGAAATTACAAGAAGAAATATCAAAAGTAGAAAATGGTCGTATGATTGGGGTTTTAAATTCTCAATTGATAAAACAAAAAGCTTGATGTTTACAAAGAAAAGAAATGTGGAAATGAATCTTAAATTATATGGAGAAAATATAGAACAGGTAAAGAGTTTTAAATGTTTGGAGGTTATTTTTGACAGTAAGTTAACTTGGAAGGAAAATATAATTAAAATTGAGGAAAGATGTAAAAAAGTAATACATATAATGAGGTGTCTAAAGGGTAATGATTGGGGGGCTAGTGCAAAAGCATTAAAGCAAATATATATAACAATGATAAGATCAGTAATAGATTATGGGAGTATTGTATATAGCTCTGCATGTAAAACATTATTAATGAGGATTGAAAGAATACAAAATCAGGCATTGAGAATATGTTGTGGAGCAATAAAAACATCTCCTATAGTATCTTTACAGGTTGAAATGGGAGAAATGCCAATAGGACTAAGATTTATACATTTATTAAATTATTGGGCTAGTATTAAAGGATGTTCAAAGGATGATCATATGATCAAAAACGATATGTATTTATATAGGGAAAATGAAAAATTTGATAGTATGATAGAAAAGCAAACAAATTAGCAGAAATGTATAAAATAAATGATATTAGATTTATAAATAAATATTTATAATCAGTGACTCCTAAATGCATTTTTCCTAGATGTTATATTGACTTTTATATCAAAAATATGATAGATATAAATAAGGGAAAAGCAAATTGGGATAATATTATAAATAATAGATTAAATAGTATACATAAAAACTATATACCAATATAGACAGATGGATAAAAAGAGTCTGAAAGTGGGAGAACAGGTTTTTCGTTTTATATTCCTGCGGTAGGAAAATGTAGAAAAATAAGAACACCAGATGGAATATCAGTTTTTACAGTTGAAATGCTGTCAATTTATTTTAGTTTAGATTGGATTGTGTCATGATTTGTTCCTTTGGACTCTAGTGCGGACACACAAACGACCAGCAGAAACAAGGAATAAAATATAAACAATGATTTATTGATTGCCCCACGGGAAATGAACAGCGGAAGAGACTCCACAGAGCTCAGGATAGGATCCTCGGAACCATAAAGAAAAAAAAAAAAAAAAAACACAACAAAAAAACAAATAAAACAAAAAACAAACAAAACCCGACAAAACAAAATTGGAGCTTAGGAGGGAGGCGGCCACTGAGGGTCAGAGGAGATGGAGGTGAGTGGGTTACAATGAATCAGAGGGGAAGCGGGAGTGGAAGGTAGGCTTACTTGAATAGTCTGATCATCCTCAGCTCTGGGGGAAAGGGTGTCGTGGTGTGTCCAGAGTGAACTGCGTCCAGGTTGTTCCGATCTCCTAGGTGGTTGAGGGTGGACAGGCAGAGGCGGTGCTTGGCTGAGCTTGGAGCGAACAGCGGGGGAGCGACAAGAGGACCCGTAATAGCAGGCGCCTGCGGGTGAGAGACTGCTTACACTGCAAGGCTCGATGGAAGCTTCTCGGGAAGGCGATCAACTGCTGGCAGGAAAGAAGGCAGGGTGAGAGTAACCTACGGCAAAAACACAGAGTTTCTAGGGCTGGAACGAAGCTTGTTACCCATCCAACAAAGCGAACGATCTGGCGTCTGCTCCCAGTCACCGCTCCCCTTTTAGCTGCCGCTCCTTGATTGTCCTAACCGCGATCAGCTGGGAGATGACAACGAGCTGCGTCCTCTGTGGAGAAACCGGTGAGGGAACACCAACACACACACCCTGACAGTACCCCCCCCCTCAACGGACGCCTCCTGGCGGCCAAACCTGGCTGGACGAGGCAGAAGCCCTTTCAAAGTCCGTTATGAGGGAAGGATCCAAGATGAAAGAGCGGGGAACCCAACGGCGCTCCTCGGGGCCATAGCCCTCCCAGTCCACGAGGTACTGGCGACCACGGCCCCGAGGGCGCACATCCACTATGCGCCGAACCGTGTAGGCGGGGTGCCCATCAATGATCCGGGCGGGAGGAGGGGGTTCGGAAGGAGGGCACAAGGGACTGGCAGAGACAGGCTTAACCTGGGAAACATGAAAAATGGGGTGGACACGGATATGGACCGGGAGTTTCAAACGGAGCGTCGAGGGGCTAATAACTGCCTCGATGGGAAAAGGCCCTAGGAAGCGAGGTGCCAGTTTCCTTGGGACTCCTTTCAAGGGAAAGTCACGAGCAGACAGCCATACTAATTGGCCAGGTGTATATTGGAGAGCAGGGCGACGGTGAAGGTCAGCAAAACGCTTGTTTTGGGCGGATGAGCGTTGGAGGGCTGCCCTTGTCTGCTCCCAAACTCCTCTGCAGGACCTGATATGAGAACGGACAGAGGGTATGGTGGAATTGGGAATAGAGTCAGGGAGGAGAGACGGTTGGAACCCAAGGGAGGCCTCAAAGGGGGAGACCCCGGTGGCTGCTGAGATGTGGGGATTGTGTGCGTACTCGACCCAGGGAAGATGGGAGCTCCAGGTGGAAGGGTTAGTTGCGCAGACGCAGCGAAGGGAACTCTCCAGCTCCTGGTTCAGCCTCTCGCACTGGCCGTTAGATTGGGGGTGGAAGCCTGATGTTAGTTGGGTCCGGGCCCCAAGAGCTGCGCAGAAGTCCCTCCACACACGGGAAATGAACTGAGGACCCCGATCCGAGAGGATCTCCACAGGGATGCCGTGAAGCCGGAAAACATGAAGGCTGAGGAGCTTGGCGGTCTGGGCTGCAGTGGGTAATCTGGTAAGTGGAATGAGATGGCAGGCCTTAGAAAAACGGTCAACAATGGTTAGAATGACTGACTTGCCATGTGACGTGGGCAATCCGGTGACGAAGTCTAGGGCGATGTGGGACCAAGGCCGAGCTGGGATGGAGAGGGGTTGAAGGAGACCAGAGGCGGGCTGATGAGAACCCTTGTTGCGGTTACATGCAGGACAAGCCAAAACATACTCTCTCACGTCTTTATTGAGCCCTGGCCACCAGAAATAACGACGGAGGAGTGCAATGGTTCGACTAGTACCTGGATGACAGGAGAATCTGGAAGTGTGGCCCCATTGGATGACTCTGGAGCGGACAGATGATGGGACGAAGATACGGTGCGGAGGACCCCCCCCAGGGTCAGGTTCGTTGACTTGAGCGTTCTTGATAAGGGACTCTATGTCCCAGGTGAGGGATGCCACCGAGCAGGAGGGTGGAAGGATGGGTGCAGGAGCGTCGGCATGGTCGTCAGATGAATGCTGGCGGGACAGAGCGTCAGGTTTGATGTTCTTGGAACCTGGCTTGTAAGTTATATTGAGGTTAAAACGGGAGAAAAAGAGAGACCAACGGTATTGACGGGGGTTTAATCTTTTGGCTGCTTGGAGGTAGAGTAAGTTCTTGTGGTCGGTCCATACTATGACTGGGAGCTCCGAACCTTCCAGCCAATGCCGCCACTCCTCCAGGGCCAACTTGATAGCGAGGAGCTCTCGGTCACCGATGCTGTAATTTCTCTCTGCAGGGGTGAAACGCTTTGAGAAAAAGGCACAGGGATGCAATTTCTGATCCAGTGAAGAACGCTGTGAGAGGACAGCTCCGACTCCGGTATCCGAGGCGTCAACTTCCACAACGAACTGAGTTTTATTGTTGGGGAAAATGAGAATGGGTGCTTCTGTGAACCTCACCTTAAGATGTTGGAAGGCCTGGTCCGCAGCCTGGTCCCAGACGAAAGGTCGCTTAACGGAGGTGAGGGCGGTTAGAGGGGCTGCAATGATGCTGAAGTCCCGAATGAAGCGTCTGTAAAAATTAGCAAACCCCAGGAACCGTTGCAGCTGCTTTCTGGACGTGGGAATGGGCCAGTCTTGGACTGCCTTAATCTTACTGGGGTCAGTCTTCACCTGTCCACCCTCAAAGACATAACCCAGAAAGGAAACGGATGACAAATGAAATTCGCACTTTTCGGCCTTCACATAGAGAGAGTTCTCTAGCAGTCGTTGAAGAACTAGCCGGAACATGCTGGCAATGCTGTGGCAGATCCTTAGAGAAAATAAGGATGTCATCAAGGTAGACAAAAACAAAAATATTTAGAAAATCACGGAGCACATCATTAACAAGATGTTGAAAAACGGCCGGGGTATTGCAAAGGCCAAAAGGCATGACCAAGTATTCGAAGTGTCCGATGTGGGTCTTAAAGGCTGTTTTCCACTCATCGCCCCCGCGGATGCGGACGAGATGGTAAGCATTCCGCAGGTCGAGCTTGGTGAACACTGTGGCCCCCTGTACGGCTTCAAAAGCTGAGGTGATGAGAGGTAAAGAATACTTGTTTTTGACTGTGATGGCATTTAGACCTCTGTAGTCAATACAGGGACGTAAGGTCTTATCCTTCTTCTCCACAAAGAAAAACCCTGCGCCCAGGGGAGAAGTGGAAGGCCGAATAATGCCTGCGGCCAGGGAATCGTTAATATATGTCTCAAGGGCAGCTCTCTCCTTGGCGGATAGGTTGAAGAGGCGTCCTGAGGGAAGAGGGGCCCCAGGGAGGAGATCGATGGCACAATCATAAGGCCTGTGAGGAGGGAGAGAGAGAGCCTTGGATTTGCTGAAAGCTTGCTGCAGATCATGGTACTCGGGAGGGATCTTAGTCAGATCTGGCTGATCAGAAGCTGCGACTGTTGCAGACGAACCAGAACTGGGGATGGCTGAACGCAGGCAGTTTTGGTGACAGAACCCACTCCAGGACTCAACCCGTGCTTTGGCCCAATTAATGGTCGGGTTGTGGGTGGTCAACCAGGGGTAACCCAGAACTAAAGGGGCGTCTCTAGTTGGGAAAACTAAGAAAGAAATCTGCTCATGGTGGTTGCCGGAAAGGACAAGCTTTAAAGGGGCAGTTTGATAAGTAATCTCGGTCAGGGTCTTTCCATCAAGGGCGGTTACTTTTAAAGGAACAGAAAGCGCTTCCACCGGAAGGTTATATTG
>JAPXFQ010001638.1:0-70865 GCA_028564705.1 Apricaphanius iberus
GGCGTTTTAAGTCCCTGTCTCTGATGCTGCTACCCCAAGAGATGATGGATGAAGAGATGACACTCTCCACCACAGACTTGTAGAAGATTTGCAGTATCTTGCTTCAAACTTTGAAGGACATTAGCTTCCTCAAAAGTCTGGTCTGTCCCTTCTTGTAGACTTGCTTCACTGTTGATTCTCCAGTCCAGTCTGTTGTCCAGGTGAACTCCGATGTATCTGTACTCCTCAACAACCTCCTTTTATTCTCCCGTGATGGAAACAGTCTTTGATTTATCCCTGTTTTATTCGGAAATCTACAACCATCTCCTTTGTTTTGTTCACATTCAAGGTAAGATGATTGTTTCCACACCATGCCACAAAGAGGTCCACCAGCTCTCTGTATTCAGCTTCTTCACCATCTCTGATACACCCGACAATTGCAGAGTCGTCTGAGTATTTCTGCAGATGACAGGTCTCCGTCTTATACCGGAAGTCTGAGGAGTACAGAGTGAAAAGGAATGGTGAGAGTACAGTCCCTTGTGGTGCTCCTGTGTTGCTGACCAGCTGGTTTGACAAACAATCTGTTTGTCAGGTAGTCATTGGTCCAACTGATTGTTGAGACCTCCACCTGTGTCTTCAGGAGTTTCTGACAAAGCAAATCAGGCTGAATTGTGTTAAATGCACAAGAGAAATCAAAGAACATGATTCTCATAGTGCTGCCTGCTTTTTTGAATGATTCTCTTTACGACTGGCAACAATCTTTTAATCAAGAAAATAACATAATTGATGGACAATATTTCCCATTCTATGCATTAAGCTGTTGCTGAACTGGAGAGATCCTCTGCGACAGACAGACTGCTGTCTCTTTGCTGCACAAAGGATTTTTAGAGTCTTTCTCCCATCTGCTTTAAGACTCTATTACCATCACTGCTCAAAAACCCAAAGTCAGTAAACTCAGTTGTAGATCCCTGTTTTTTGAACAGTTTTAACACTTGAACATAGTTTGTTTTGTCCCTTTTCCTCAAATACATATGCAAATTTACATTTTGCTTTTTTTTAGTTATCCTACTCAGTTATCTATTTCTTTGACTTAGAGTATGCTATTTTCCATAACTACAAAGTATTTTGCGGTTTTATATTTTGCTGTAAATTTCCTCCACTGTACTGTATGTCATTATTATTTCTGTTTTTATATCTGTGTGAATCTACACGCCTCGTCTTGCCTATCCCTTTGCTGCTAGTTCACCTGAATATCCTAACTGATAAAAAATATTATTCTGTTCTATTCTTTATTATTTACTCCTTCAATAAGCAGAAAACATTACGCTGTGACGCATTAAATGAATGAGAAAATTAAAATAAAAGAATAAAAAATTAATAAGTGGAAGTAGGTTATTTTCAAATATTAAGAAAATTACAAAAGAAGTAAATATAAATGAATGAGCAAATAAAAATACATATACTTTAACAAAACTAAAACAATGAGAAAATATAGATATAAGTAGGTAAATAAATGTAAAACGTGTGTAATGTGAAATAATGTAAAGCACACAGTTAAGTAATTTTGTATCTAAATAAACACAGTAAAATAGGGAAAATGCATAAAAAATCTTTATTTGGGGTTTACTGCTACATGAAAACTTCTGATTTGGAACATGCAGTGTAACACATTTAGTTTTACTGAAAACCTGCTCTTATTTTTTCAGCTGTTACAAATAAACAGTTAAAGTAAAGTAGTTTTCACCCCATGTGGGAACACCTCAGGCTACAGTACATATTATTTAATCTATATCTACAGTTTTCTTAGGACTTTAGAGGGATACCAGCAATAATGTTGAAATTTCATATATTTACTTATGCTATTTACAATAAAACTTAGTAAAACTTTTTTTTAAAATTTTTACAATAATTATAATTTAACTTCACATTCAGAAGCACACAAATAAGTTTCTTTGGACCAGGTTTTAATTTATACCAAAAGTTCAATCAGCTAATTTGTGTTATTGTATTGAATGGATATAGAAAATTGCTTGTTTTTCAGAAAAGGTAATTTTGCTCTGAAGAGAAACCAAAAACAGTCCGAGTCAAAAAGTGCAGCTGACAGCAACAATGGTATCTCTGTTGTGCTATAAATAATCTCCCCTGTCCCGCCCATCAGTCCTCTTTTGCTTCCCAGTGCACTCCACTGCAGGTTGCAGGTTGCTGCAGGTTTCTCTGCCGTCTCTCAGCCTCCGTTCACCTTCCTCACCATCTGGACCTTAGTATTAGGCTTGATGTTGTACTCAGACAGGGAAGCAGAGTCATTGTCCAGAGGCCGGTCCTCGACAATCAGCCGGATATCGCCCAGACTTGACGCTGCACAAATAGCATGAAGAAAAATGAGACATTGTTTTAATGTTCACAAAATCTAACGGGAGATTAAGGCAAGCATTTCTTTTTAAAAATTATGATTTAGTCTAGAAATACTCCCAAAAGTTGCTCTATAAAAATATTTTGCTAATCTTAATGTGTAAACACAAAAGTATTTAGCTTACCTGATTTAGGGAAGGTGTTCACCGCATATTTCTTTAGATCTAGAACAGTCAACTTCCCCAGAGGGCCCTTGGTGGTCAGATAGCTGACCTCTCCATTGTTGGAGTAAATGGCGATCTGGTTTGTTCGGCACATCTTGGCTTTGGCTCAGCTGATTGATTCTTGATTAAATAGACCAACTTAGTTTAGCCTTTATATAAAACAAGTGGGCTGTCTTTGCAAAAGGAAAGCAAAAGTGCGGGGTTTCCAGTTTTTCTTATAAAGCATGACCTGATTTGAACCTTGCATGATGTTTCATCTCGTGTGTTTTATTGCTATTACGATTATGCTTGAGCAAGTATAAGCATATGGGATAAAATAGTCTAAACATATTAAAGTGAGAAAAGAAAGAGGAAAGAAATTATGTACAAATGTATGTATAATATTAAAGGAACCTGTAGGCCATAGTTATCTATATAAGGAGGATTGATCTGCTTCCTCCCCCAAAAAAACTACATTAAAAAACATTTTGAAATAAATCAATTGAAAAAAATAAAATGAGCCTAGGTCAGTTTGCATTTTGTTATACCTCTATTCCAATTCTTCCCATTTCAATCCTGATTTAGGCTACTTAAATTTCCTATCCATGTAGCCTACTTAATTGTTTGAGTTAATTTTTCATTCTCCTAAATATTCATGTAGCTACTTTGATGTAAAAGGAAAATATGAAACAGACTGTCTTGATATTCCCACTGATAGTTGCACAGATCCCATTTTGGGGGGTCACCTTTTGCAAAATCGCTTCTGTTAGCACCAAAACAACCCATGACTGTTCCAATTTGGCATGCCTGGAATGAAGAAGGTCCAAAAGCAGGAATACCCCATGCAACCAAGAACTACACAGGTAAACATGACTTCATTAAATTGCATTTCATTTGGTTATGTGCTTTACTGCATAGCGTTTGCTGTAACATATATAAAGTGAATAACTTTTCTAAATGCGTCAACCTTCTTAAAATATTTGCTCACATTGAGAAAACAAATGGACTATAACATTCCTCCATTCACAGATTTTGCTTCAACCAATTAATGCTTTAAAGATTACAGAGCCCTCCCAAGGTTGCAACGTCCCCAAAGCAGAACTTCAACATCCTATTAAGAACATAAGTACCACAACAAATAATGACAAACTATCCATGAATTGCTAAAGATCCACCCTTTATCCAGATCCCACAACATGTAGTTTAAAGGCCTGATGTTTCAGCAATCATGAATTATTGATCATTTTTTTGCAGAGATGTGTTTACGGACAAACCAAAGCTCAAACACACAAAAAAAGAAAAGTAGGAACCGGCAGCTTAAGATTATAAACATGTGGTAACACCACCAACACACCATGAAGATGATGTCTTTTTACAAAGTAAACTTAATTTCCTTTAAAAGTTAAAGTCTTTTATTTAATCAAATATAACAATCAAATGAAATTGAATTGAATTCAAGCCTGTCTCACCTGATCACTGTTGGAACATGAACAAAATTACTTCAAACACCTGGTCTGTCCTCAGTATGAGATGAAGTTCTATTTTGTGTGTCTGAAGACTTTTTCTGAATAAGTTGTTATAATGAATTTTGTAGTCAGCAACATTTCAATTTCATTTGTTTTTTCATTTGTTTTGTTTTGGCATGATTACATCAGATACTGAAATCAGACATACAAATAAATCTGCAAATAAACTCATAGGTACTGATGTTCTTTCTTCTATTTTTATTACTGAGATGTTCAGCTATCATTTATGTCTTTGTGTATTTATGAATGTTTTATACCGTCTGCAATCTCAAAATATACTAAGTGCTTATGTTGAAGAAAACTGGATTTATTTCTAGATATTTCACCTCTTACCAAAAAAATAATAATAATCATATATTGCAAGTATGAAAAATAAATTATATGATAGAACAAAATGCATGTAAAACGTTTACTTGTTTTTAATTAATACTTAAAAATCTTATTTGAACAATGCAAATGTTCTTAGTTAGACATTCCAATGAAGAAAATGCCTCTAGTTGGAGGCAAAACTTCTTTACAGGCAAGGAAATGCTAAGTTTGGCACAAACAGCCTGCTTTCTTCTAACATGTATTTCCTTATTGTAACTGTCCTCATTTGGCACCAACAAAATGATTACTGGAAACTACCTAATTGACCGTCTTTGTTGTTATGTAACCATGGTGGTTTCTGTTTTGACCTAGTATAATATCTGGTGCTTTCCACCAATACTTGTTGAATTTAAAGTACACCTAACCGCCACAATAAAAAATATCTGAGTTGAGAGCAATGGAAACCAACAGGCATAATTAAGCCATTCATTCATTATTTCTTTATGCAACTTCCCAGACAGAAACTAAAAGATTAAACATCAGGAAGTTATGGGGATTTCCTCAAAGGTGGCGTGATATGCAGGTTTGGTGTTTACTGGCAAGGGAAGGACATGCGAATGAAAAACTTTAGTCTGAAACTTCCACTACCTTTGTCTGGGCTAAGATGAACAATGGAGATTGGTCCGGTACAATGATGTCACTCTCACTCCTACCTATGTAGTGGTGTCTATTGATTATTGTGGCATTGGGAGTGTGAAGTAATGTCATAGAATGTTGGTGCATGGCTTTCAGAGAGTTCAAAACATTGCTGGGGAAAACTAATAACAAAGTGTGAACATCAGGCCACAAAGGCCAGAGTGGGACAGACCACAATAATTGGAAGTGCTTTGAAGACAGTGAGCAACAGGAGAGAGAGTGGGCTAGATCCTGGCCCCAGTCTCGGCATCTATAACGTCAGAAAAGTGTGATGGCTGATCTTTACTGGAACTTTGCTACGTTGAGCCCGTCCATGTCCTTACACATAGTGTGTTCCTGGGATGGCAAGAGAAATACAACCGGAGTGTGCTGGGACAAGCTGACACTAGACCCGCATCGCAAGGCAAACAGAAACAGACAGGACAAATAACCATGCATGCACACCCTCATACAGACAATTTTAGAGAGACCAATTAACCTGACAGTCATGTTTTTGGACTGTGGGAAGAAGCCGGAGTACCCAGAAGAACATGCTAAAACCACACAGAAAGACCCCAGGCCAGGAACTGAACCCAGGGCATCTTGCTGCAAGGCAACAGAGCTACCACTGTGCAGTACAACTTCATCCATTTTAATTTATTTCATAACCAAAAGAGAAAATTATAATACAAAAAACACCAAAAACATTTTGCACAGCATATGTTTATTGCAGTTCCTTTTAATAGATATTGCTTACAAATAATGAAAATTAAAAATTCCCGAAAAGTCTATATTACATGATTGTTAATACAGAATTTGTGACCTATATATGCCCTAAACTGTTTATGGAGTAAAGACTTACTGATGTAGTAAAGACTTGCTCTTGTTCCTTTGCACAGAGGAGAACATCCTGTGGTTTAACAGAGGTGTTAGGTACTGGTTGCTTCAACAGTGGCCTTTAAGTCATCTGTACTATCAAGTGTAGTCTTTTTCATCTTATTTGTGACAACACTACATAGATATTCTATGGGGTTTAGGTCAGTCTTGTGTCCAGTCAAGCACAGTAAAACCATGGTTACAATCTGTGAAAATATCAGTTCAATATGGTGGGGTCCCATCATACTGACTGCTCTCCTATACATCTAATGCGTCAATGCTTAATTTAAAAAGGACATCATATAATAAAAACTAATAGTGCAAATATTGAAACCTCTTTCATTTACTTAATCTGACCTAATGCTTTCTTGAATTTGTTTGCATTCACCTTAAGGAGGATGATACAGCCTTAAATTCAGTTCCCTTAAGGAAAAGTTGCGTGGGCTTGAACATGTTCTTCACAAGAGAATGCATTTTATCCCATGTGTTTCATAATAAACCACATGAGTAGCACAAATTTACTTCACATGTTGAATTTTAAATGGTATTCACATGTAATTTCCCATGGGTTTCACACATTTTTTTCACATGAAGGTTTTATGTTGAAAATGACATGGGCTGTACAGTTTATTACCATGAACATGTTTAAAATTCACACTGGAAATGTGTAAAAAACAACACAGGTGGTCACATGTTTTTCTTACGTCTAACTTTTTAAATATGTTTTTACACTTGGATTTCAAATGGGTCGCAGATTTGTCACATATGATTACATCTGATTTTGCCCATATGAAACCATGTGGGTTTTTTTTTTTTATGGATAATAGCTCTTTCATATGAACTCAATGTGCTGCATGTTTGCATGACGTAGGCCTGGTTCACGTGGAAGGAGTTTAAGCCCAATTTTTGCCCCGATTCTCTATTCCGATATGCCTCATTCTCAGCATTCAGATTTCTTAACTCCTTTGACTTAAGTAACGTTTTATATCATGATGTTTTGTGAGATTTCCTGTCTTAGATTCGAATGTTTGAGTAAAATCGGTTTGTATGTGATGTCTCGTCATTGCCACGTGGACACACACCACACACTGTAGGACCAAAAGGGGAATGTTTAGGATGTTTTATTTATTGCCATGTGTGTGGTCTGAAACTCCTGCGACAATTTTAAAATCCTGCCGTGTGAACCAGGCCTCAGGTCAAACCTTCCTTGCTTGACAGCATGCCTTGTTCCAAGGTTGGGTTCGTTTTCTTTCAGTTCATTGTATCCCTTTCCAAAATTGTATAAAATTATGCAAAACCTTAAAAAGGCCCATTCACAAGTAATATACTTTCAAAGCAGGACAAAATAAATTCTATATAAAGTAGTAAATACCCAAATGCTTTGAAGAACCAAACAAGCTGCTTGATCATTGCAGTCCACAAATATATAACATCTGACATCTTATTCTATCTGGTTAGGAAAAAACTTTCTATATTTTAAAATGATCTTTGAAAATTGTTTGATAAAAGATTGCAGATAATGATGCAAAAAAAGCAAGACATTTTTTGATTTCTCTAAATTCTTAAATAAAAACAGAAACAACAAAAAAATCAATGTGACATGGCAGCGATTGTGTTTATTTGACATGACTCCTGATTAATTGACCCCAGATGTGAACATCTACTGCAGGGATCCTCAAGTCCAGGCCTCAAGGGCCGATGTCATCTAATATGGCTTTCCCCTGAAAAGAGGACCTGCGCCTATGTATTTTAAAACTTATTTTTAAAGTAATATTTTACAATATCACCAATATTTTGCAGTTAATGTGCTTTACGTAATTATTATGACATAATATTTTAATGGCTATTTTCAAAGATGTACTGCAAAAACTAAACACTGTCACTTTAAATATATAAATAAGTAACCAGGAAAGCGCGCAATTTGGAACATTATTTTCATTTATTTATTTAATTTAAAATATTTCATCTTTTGATATGTTGTGAGACTTTTTTGTTACATCATTTTAGAATAAAAGAAATATTTTTTCATGCATTTGGCAAAGTAAATGTTCTTTAAATAGCGTTCCCACCCTTTTTGAAATTGTTTTGCTGCAATGTGTCTGGAAAGTGAGAATGTTCATAAGTAGTCATTTTGACATACAGTATAGGAAGAAAAAAAGGAATATACTGCAATACATACAGTTACCGCACATGCTTTAGATCATATCACAATATAGATTTGATACATGTAATATATCCCTAACCACAACCACTTAGATTTCACTTTTATTGGAACGATATTAGACTACTTGGGCTGGAGTTGGAGTCGTGGAACTTAATGTAGAAAGTAATTTACTGGACCAGATGCAGAATCATTCACAGCATGAACGATAAGACATGCGGATGATTTATTTATATTATGTACAAAAACTTAAATGTTACTTAAGGAATCTTCCGACTTCAGGATCAATGATCCTCCAGCATCATCACCTGATTGTCCATTTCAGTTTCTGAACTCAAGCCAACCTAAGATTTACTGATACATTCCTAATGGTTAATTGTCCAATTATGTTTTTTTTTCTGTCTGTAATCAATATCTTCCCTTTTGAATTCCTTTTTTTGTTTTCAGATTGTTTGATCTACCTAAAGACCAAAAAAAAGGCCACTCACTGGATATTTTTCCTTTTTCTGACCATTCTTTGTAAACTCTACAGATGGTTGTCCGGGAAAGTCTCAGTAGATCTTTAGTTTCTAATATACTCAGACCAGCCCTTCTGGCACCAACAAACATGCTACGTTCATCCATCCATCCATCCATTTTCTTTACCGCTTAATCCTTAATGGGTCACGGGGGTGCTGGTGCCTATCTCCAGCTGTCAATGGGCGAGAGGCGGGGTACACCCTGGACAGGTCGCCAGTCCATCACAGGGCAGGACAAACAACCATGCACACACTCACACCTAAGGACAATTTGGTGACATCAATTAACCTGAAATTCATGTTTTTTGGACTGTGGGAGGAAGCCGGAGTACCCGGAGGGAACCCACGCATGCACGGGGAGAACATGCAAACTCCATGCAGAAAGGCCCTGGGCCGGGATATCAACCCACAACCTTCTTGCTGCAAGGCAACAGTGCTAACCACTGCGCCACCGTGCAGCCAGTCATGCTACGTTCAAAGTCACTTAAATCACCTTTCTTCTCCATTCTGATGCTCGTTTTGAACAGCTGCAGATAGTCTTGACCATCTCTACATGCCTTAATGCATTGAATTGCTGCCAAGTGATTAGCTGATTGGAAATTTGTGTTAATGAGCAGTTGGACAGGCATACCTAATAAAGTGACCAGTGAGTGTAAAATCTTACAGAAGGCTAAGAGGCAATCAGGACTAGGAACAAGAAGGTGACATGTACAAATCAGTTATAGAAACAGAACAAGAACAGTAGAACCCAGCAGAGAATGAACAAGATTGGGGAACTAAAATACAGAAGGAGTTGATTACTGAATAAAAAGCAGGTGACTGATTAAAACAGGTTGCAGCTGTGAGGAGAGAGAGAGAAACTGGGGCATGTTCCAGGTTGGCGGCGGTTTTAGTTCGAAAAGTTTGATTGAAGAAGCAAATGGTAAAAGGACATTCATTGGGAAATAATAAGCTAAAAACGAATCGAAATGATAAAAGTCTTGGGAATTTGCTGATGTTCAGAAAAAAAGGGAGTCTCATTGAACGAAATACCAAGAAGAAAAGAAGGACAAACAACGGCTGTGTGGTGAATGAGAAGGAGTGGGGTAAAAATAGAGGAATATGAGAGTGAGGATATTAATAAGGAGATGTGTTTTGTGCAGGATTCGTTGAAACGAAAGAGAAGTAAAAATTGAGATTGAGATAAAACTAGAAACACAGAAGGGTTGCATTAAGTGAAAGTGCAGATTGGCGAGGGAAATGTCATTTGGGAAAGTAATAATCGAAGCAGCAGAAATAACTATTTCTAAAAGTAAAGGAACAATGAAAAAGAAGAATGTTCCTTGGTGGAATGAGCAATGTGAAAAGGCAATTGAAGAGAGAGAAAAATGAAAGGAGTTTATAGAGAGTTTAAATACCCAGTATTTAAAATAGGAGAAGATGTAGCTAATAAAAATGAAGCGAAATCAAAAATGTTAGCTAAAACATAAGAATTAATAGTAATGATAATTTATCAGAAGACAGATGGAGTAGAAAAGAAGAAACTAGAAAGAAAAATAATATAGAATGTGATAAGGGGATAAGATGAAGGTAAAATTATTAGTGATATATAATAAAGTCGGGGAAAGAGGGCATTTACCAAAAAATTGGAAAGAGGCAATCATAATACCGATAATTAAACCCGGGAAAGATCCAAGTAATCCAGAGAACTATAGGCCAATAGCACTGACATCTCATATAGGGAAATTACTGGAAAGAATGATTACAGAAAGATTAAATTTTTATTTACAAAGTAGGAAATTGATATAGATATATCAAAATGGATTTAGGAAAGGCAGAGGAACAATAGTTCCTAGTTCCATAGTTCCATAGTTTGGAAAATGAAATTAGGAAAGCATAAAAGAATAAAGAAAGTTTAGCTGTAGTTTATTTTGATATAGAGAAAGCATATGACATGGTGTGGAAGGAGGGATGAATGATTAAATTAAATAGATTAGGGATTAAAGGAAGAACATGCAGCATACAATGAAAGAGAAGAATGTAAGTGTGATCAGTCCAGTTCTTTTTTCTATTATGATCAATGATGCATCTAAAGATATAGGATTTGATATTGGGAAATAATTGTTTACAGATGATGGAATAATATGGAAAAGGGAAGAAACAGCCAATATTTGCAGAAAAAGATATAGGAAGCAATAATAAAAGTAGAAAATTGGTCATGAATGGGGGTTTAAATTTTCAGTAGAAAAAACAAAAAGCATGGTCTTTACAAGGAAACAGAATGTTAAAATTGAACTTAAATTATATAGGGAGCAATAGGAGCAATTGCATAGTTTTAGATATCTGGGGGTTATAATTGATGAAAAATTACTTTGGAAAGAAAATATTACCAAAATAGAAAAAAGATGTAAAAAGGTAATAAATATTATGAGATGTTTAAGGGGGGATGAATGGGGAGCTAGTACTAAAGCATTAAAACAAATTTATATAGCAATGATTAGGTCTGTTATTGAGTATGGTAGTATATTGTTCAACAAGTAAAACATTATCAAAAAAGATTGAAGTAATACAAAATTAAGCTTTAAGAATATGTTGTGGAGCAATGAAAACCACTCCAATAGTATCATTACAAGTAGAAATGGGAGAGATGCCTTTGAATCTAAAATTCAAATTACAGAGATTGAATTGTAGGCCTAATGTACAGGGAAGTGAAGATGATGAACATCTGGTTAAGGGTGAGATGAAAGCAGGAGGGGAATATATTAATAGAAAATATGAGAGTATGATCTGGAAATCATGTACACTAGCGGAAGAATTTAAATTAAATGATAAAACATTTGTTTTAAAAAAATATATTCACCTACCCTAATTTGGTTATTTCCAAATGTAGTTATAGATTTTTATATTCAAAATGAAATGGAGAGAATGAAAGGTAATGGAAATTGGGATAATAATTTTGAAAAGAGGTTAAGTGAAAGAAACTCTCAAAAACAAGTGACTATCAGTTAAAAATCTTTATTGCTGGTTTTTGTTGTTGTTGTTGTTTTGTTTTTTTACAGATCATCACACAGCCAGTCAAAACAGTTACTGTCTTTGTTCAAATTAAAGTGGCACTTAAGTTCATTACAGAACAAATATGATGAACAAATAGCATTAAAGAAACAACATTATTTATCTGACAGATGTAGACAAAGCTCAAGAGTATGCCATAACTGTAAACCTACCAAGACATGAAGCTCCCCCTAAGCTAACAGTCCAAGTAAGTGGGACACTAATCAGAGAAGCAGCCAATAGGCCCATTCTAACTCTGGAGGAGCTGCAGAGACTCACATTCAGGTAAAAGTAGCTTATCTGTTGTGTACGGTGTATGGTCCTTCACTGTCAGTCTCTGTCTTACATACTGAACAGGTGGTTCTGTGACTCAGTCGTCCATGGAAGATCTTAAACACACACAAACAGACATCATGTATGTATGCATATTAAATAAGCATGCTTACAAATTTACTCTTATTGGATGTACAATTTATTCTCTGCAAATGGAAAGGGTACCTGTGCTGCATTTTTATTGGTCTTCCTTAAGATCCTCTCAAAGTATTGTGCAGCATCTTGTTGTACATTCACTGGGGGAAGTGACAGAATTCAAAATAATTATTTGCATAACTCTAATATCATATACTACATTTATTGTACATTCAACAATTTTGTGTTTTTAATTCATGATAGTCTCTCATGATGATAATCTCATCCAGTACCATTGTTGACTTCTACTGCTTTCAATATATCATATGGGTCTGCTGTCCGTTGTTGTAAATCTTCAAATAATTTCTTAAGATGATGATCAATGTGCTTCTTATCGGGACTAGTTAACCAAAATCAAAATATGATTTAATATAAAATACACGTGTCGTTAAAATTCACTTGACATACAGTTAGAAACCTGTTAAAACAAACCTGTTGACAGCTTCTCTGAATTCTTCCGTCATGAGCAGAACCTGCAGCACACTGTTAAGGTAGTCTGTTGCCCCATGGTTCACCAAGCCGTAGTACATAGGTTCTGCAAGATTATGATTGCAATGTAAATGTCAGAACTGACTAATATCAGGGAATTCTCAAAGTGGGTCTGTCGCATGATGTACTGACTTCAGTTTGGTCCCCTAAGCTCAAATGCTTAGAGCCACCACCCTGCAGAACTTCTTCACATTAGGTGACATTATTTTAAATGAGTGAGGTGGAGCAAATCCACTGGTTGTATTAGAATTTCTTATCTCAATAAAACAACTACATGCCATTTTTGTGAAATATGTAATTACAATCAGTGTTAAGTAAATTTGATGTGGTCCTAATGGAGGTCAGTGATGTTGTTCATGTCATAAATATGAAAAAGATTGTTGGTTCTAACAAGTTTTACCTTGACAATCCATGAACAGTATTTATGAGTTACATGGCAGAAAAGTCATTGCTTTCCCAATTATATCCAAAGATTTATATGATTTAAAACTATGTATACAACTTAAACACTCTAAAATCTTGCTGCAGAACCACAAAGGTCAATTAATTTGATCGGCATACAATGTGATGGACCTAATCTAAGTAGTACCTAATTTAAACATGGTGGTTGAAATTAAACATACTTTTAATACATTTTGTACAATTACAAATCTGAAAAACATATTGTGCATATATATTTGGTCTTACGTCCAAAAATAAAAGCCAGTGCCACAATATGCTTTGAAAAGTTACCCAGTTTATAGGGTCAATCCATTTGATCTCAGAAATCCAGCTTTTTTGTGCAAATTATTGGAGATCATTTGAGAACAAACCACATCACGAATACCAAAGAACACAACAGACATGTAGAGATTGTGGAGTTTATTGAAACAGGATTAGGATAATAAACAATATCCGAAGAAGTAAAGATATCATTGAGCTCTGTTCAATTCCTCATTTGAAAACGAAAAGAGAATGACACAAACGCAAATGTAGAAAGACATCTAAACTGACAGGTTGAGCAAGGAGAGCATTAATCGGATAAGTAGTCGGAGAGCCACTGGTAACTCTGGGAGCCGCAGAGATCTCTAAGATTGGACAATCTGGAGACAGGACAACTATTAGTTGAACACTGACAGGAAACTTTTGTTAAAGAGTGGCAACAGGAAAGTATAAGCAGAACACAGATGATGAAAAGATGAATAGAACTAAAAGCAGACTTGTTAGAAGCAACAAATGTCTCTGAGAGTGGGGCAGAAATTCACCTTCCAAGAGGATAACAATTGTGAATAACATTCATAGATGCTACAAGAACATTGATTAAAGCAGCATGGTCTCCATTTGACTGAGTGAGCTCAAGCCTTTTTGCAAAGAGGAACGTTCAAAAATCTGTGAAAGAAAGAAAGAAAGAAAGAAAGAAAGAAAGAAAGAAAGAAAGAAAGAAAGAAAGAAAGAAAGAAAGAAAGAAAGAAAGAAAGAAAGAAAGAAAGAAAGAGAAAGAAAGAAAGAAACAAACAAACAAACAAAGAAGTTCGGATTATACTGGTTTTTCGTGTTGGTAGCCTGACTTCCAGTTTACATGTGTAGTTCAGTATCGGTAAGACTATTTATTTGTCCATGAAAAATACACAAACAAGCATGAACACCTTTAGGTTGGTGTTCAACCAATTTTCTGCATCAAATCATTTTAAATGTATAAACAGGTTTAAACTGAATATCTTTAAAAGTGCTAATCTTATTTGATTGTAATATTTCGCTACTAATTCTCTTTTCATAAATGTTTAGGGGATCTGACCTGGAGGTTTGTTCCACCAGCCCCTCGGTACAACGTTCATTTGTACTTTTCTCTGTTGATCAGCTCAGATCGGCAGTTGCAGGTACAACGGAATCTATGAGAGTCAAATGCAGGTTTAATGTGGGGGTTTAAAAAAACAACAACAAAAAACAGAGGCGTAATAAATCTGTATAATACCTTCCGGTGTGAAATTCTCAATTGCCTGACATCCACTGAAAAGAAAATCCCCAGCTTATTGTAGACGCTGTCAGTTCTCTCTTAAATTTTAGTCTTGAAATAAAACAAACTGAATAGACTATAGTCTACTTTCTCTTCTCTTTAGAGTGAGGATAATAAATGCTGCATTTATGAGCAGTCGGAAATTTTACATTGAAAAAAGAAATCACAAAAAGAAGAATTTTGTTTTAGCATATAAAGCCTTAACATTTGGATGAAATTTCTCAAGATGATAGTGCCAGCAAAAGGGAAATTTTAGTATAAAAGTAACGTGATATAGATCGAAATTTATATTTTCTGTTCATTTTCGATAGCCTTTTGATTTCTTGAAGAAGTGCTAATCGCTGTCTCTACTGACATTTACATCATATAGCCAGACCAGTCAGCTACTCAGCTGTCCGGACACTGATTCAGATTCTAGCCAGTGATGTGCAGCTGGAAACTCACTGTTTGAATTTAATTTAGCATCTTTACATTATTGATTGATTGATTAATTGATTGATTTAGCAGTTTCTTTTTTAAAGCTTCTTGTCCAAAGACAACAATTTCTGTCTTGTCTGAATCATCATCTTGTCTGAGTCATCCAGGTTTTTATGTCTTCGAGATATGCTTGTAATCTACCTGGTTGGTTTCATCAGATTTTATGGATAAATATAATTGTGTATCATCAGCATAACTGTGAAAATTCATTCCATGTTGTCTAATTATTTTACCAATTGGAAGTATATATATATATATATATATATATATATATATAGTAAAGAGAATCGGTCCAAGCACAGAACCCTGTGGTACTCCACAAGTAACCCTCGAGTGTGAAGAAGATTCATTATTGACATGAACAAACTGGAATCTGTTGGACAGATAGTATTTAAACCAGCCTAGTGCTATTTGAAACTTATCTGTAGCATCATTTTACACATTTTATCACACAGAACAATGGTAAAAATAAAAGTTAAAATAGAAACAGCTCTCGACTTTTAATATACAGATTTTTTATTTGGAATTTCCTGTTTGTCAGTACACAAAATTGCTAATTTTATTATATTCAGCAACAATATGATAATGCAGCATGTTAATGGTATAAAAATAAATCAAAATAAACAATCTATTTCTGTTTTTTATCCAGATCTATAAATGGCCTGTAGGTCAGACAAGATGTGTTCTTAACAATAAAAAAATGACTGCTAGTAGAATAATATTAATGACTATTTAAGCTAATTTTGAGTCCTGGCTTTTCCTAGAAAGAGAGAAACAAAGAAATGTCACTTTGCTTTTTTCTTTCTTCCTTCATGTTACAAAAGTACACAAGAGCAAGTATGTAGACAGTTGTTTTTCTTTATGTACCTTTCCTCAAGTGTTTCAAGCTCAGTATCACCATCAACGTTCAGCCTGCATTCATCTTTATTTGCTTCTCTGGTGACTTCTTTGGATGGGGGATTTGGATATTCAGGTAAAAGGGGTTCACAGATGGTTATCCTCTCTTCTTTTACAGAAAATGATACACCATGTTCTGATTCTCTGTTAACGTTTCCTTCATCCTTTATTTTCTTTCTCTTTATGCTTTCGTTGACCAATGTTTCCTCATCTATTGTTTTTACTAATATTTTCTTTTTTACTTGACCTCTAGAAGGAATCTCCCTGACATCCACATTTATAATCTGTGATGAACTATGCCCTCTCTCTTCAGCGTTGTCTAATACGTTACTTCTGTAACCCCGAGGGTATTCTAGACTTCTTTCTTCGTCTCTCTCACCCCCTTGATTTCCTGTTAGTGACGCTGCTATTCTATAATTTTTCTTTTTTGTGATTACCAAGTCAAGCTCACTTTGTCTATCATGACTAGGGACTTGTTGTCCCGTTTGTTTCCACTGTATGTCCTCTCTACTTTCTTCATGAAAAGGTTGTGTAGCATTATCAGAGTACTCTTCTTTTTGTTCTTCCCATTTCCCTGCCTGACTGTCCTCTTCTGCTTGTCTAACTTTACTGTGGCTGTCCAGATCATTTTCTATCCTTTCAGTGTTGTCATGCTTTTCTTTCTTTCCTTGGACTTTTTTATTCTTGCCACTTTTTCTTGTTATCGGATTCTGATCATCCTTTTGTTTCCCTTCTTCACTTTCAGCTACATTTGGACTATCTTGATAAAAATTAGGATCATTACTACTCCGCATTTCTTGTGTCTGTGCTTTAGAAACATAATCTGTCATCTCATTAATCCTTTGGTGATCATCATCTAGATGGAAGCTATCCTGATTCCATACTTCTTGCTGAACGGTATTGAATTCTTTACTGTCAGGACACTGTACAGAAAACTGTGAATTATCTTTTAAATTACTATTCTTGCCAGTCTGCTCATTTATGTCTATCAATCTTTGAGCTTCATTCAATTGTTCTTGCTCATTGGGTGCAGGACTTTTTGATTGATTATTATCAGTATTAATGTCTGTCTGTATATTGACAGTCTTCATTGGTTCTGTTTTTCCAGCATCAGGATCTTGAATTTGATACTTTGCAGGGAGAAAACTGCTAATTTCCTCCTGTTTGTCCATCTCTGCATTCTCCATTGTTATAACCTGATTATATCGCATCTCATATTGACCTCTCCCTTCTGTCTGTTTATTTCTGTCTGTTTGTTCTTCAATTAATGTCTGTTCATCACTCCTTTCATTTAGTGAACTTTTTTCTTGTTCTATGCCTCCAGAGTCTTGTGGTTCTACCATTTCAGAATCTCTGACGCCAGGTTTAGCTTCAGTGAACAAGGAATCATTTAGTCTCTCCTTGTCATTAATTTGATTTATTTTACTGTCAGTTTGAGTACTGTCACTCATGTGGGAGCTATTCTCATTGAATGGTTCTGTGTCATCACCCTCCTGAAGATTCTCTTCGTTTAGAATTTGGTTAGAGTCCTGAATGGTGCATGAGTTGGGATCTCTGTTTGGGCACACATCCATTATGACAGAATCTACAAGAATTATACATAATATTTATTAAATCAAATAATTTATTTAACACTTGGAAAAATGTAATTCAAAATTTTTAATATTGTCGATTCTTACCTTTCCTTCTGTAAAATAGAAGATAGGCACCAACGGATCTACAGGGAGAATAAATTAATGATAAATATTAATTTCACAAATCAACTGATTAAACACCTACATTGCAAAAAACCCCACCAAACTAAAAATAAGCCTGCTAAAATTCTAGTTGAGTATTTTAATATAAAATAATTTTTTTACTCAATGTTTGCAGCAAAGCATAATGCACATTTCTGTTACTCTCTTGCACAATCTTGTCTTTTAATGACACCTCTGTGTTTGAGTATTTAAGATCCCACACAGTTTTGGGCTGTAGTGTTTGTTGCAATTAACTTTTATTTATATAGCACACGTTCAAAACAATGTCATCTCAATGCACTTTACAACAAAAATAATTTCAATACAATTATACAAACATTCCAATCAGTTAAAAGTTTTCTATGTAAGGAATCGGAGCAGATTACATTGAGTCATCAATGTGAGGTTGTGCTCAGATCATGCAGACTCCAACCACTGCAATTCCTCAGCAAACCCTCATACTGAGCAAGCATATAGCGACAGTGGAGTTGAAAAACACCCCGTTAACAGGAAGAAACCTCCGGCAGAACCTGGCTCAGTACAAGCGGTCATCTGACACAACCGAGTTTAAGAAGATAGAGAAGAGACAAAAAAAGAACAAAAGAACTGATGTAGGAGAACTTTATATATTAAAGAAAGTAAAAAATTAACAGCAGGACATGGAGGATGCTCGGTCAGTAGTAGAAGAGAAAAGTAGTAGAATAAAGAAAAGTGGTCAGTCTGTCCTCCAACAGTCTAAGGCCCTGTCCACACGTAGCCGGGTATCTCACAAAACGGAGATATTTTTCTACGGTTTGGCCTGTTATCCACACGTAGCGGACTAAAACTGGGAGCTGGTTCCCAAGGAGAGGAACCTGATAACTAAAAGATCTGCCTCCCATTCTACTTTTAGTAATCCTAGGAACTACCAATAAACCTGCATTCTGAGAACGAAGTGCTCTGTTAGGAACATATGGAACAATCAGATCTCTGATGTACGATGGAGCTTGATTATTAAGGGCTTTATACGTAAGGAGGAGGATCTTAAACTCTTCTGGATTTAACAGGGAGTCAATGGAGAGAAACCAAAACAGAAATGGGATCTCCTTTTAATATTAATCAAACTCGTTCTGCTGCATTTTGGATCAACTGAAGGCTTTTAATTGAATTTTGTGGACTTCCTGATAATAAGGAATTAGAGTAGTCCAGCCTTGAAGTAACAAATGCATGGAATAGTTTCTCTGTTTTCCTTTTGTTTCCAAATGTTTTAATTGTGTTATGAAAGCAGGTTGCTGTAGCATAATATGGTGATCTGAGCAAAATGTAACCATGTTCCAAAATACCTGAGGTTCTTGCTAAAAATCTTAATTGTTTGATGAATGTACAGGTTAATTCATCAATTATTCATCATTCATCATTATTATAACAGGATTCTTTTTCCTATAAATGTATTTTTTTGTGCTGCCTGATGGGCCTGAAGACCATAACTAGAAGTGGGCTACATAAAATGTATACCGTCAAAAAGATTTAGAAAAAGGTAGATATTTTGATTATACCGCCTTACCGCAGCTATACAGTTTGATGTGTCATTAAGCTGTGCCTACATACTTTGTACCAGGTACGCAAGGATATTGGTGCTAAAAGTTTGTCTTCACACTAGATATTGAGAGTTTAAAGGTTGATGTTTTTCATTTAATGGAAAAGAAACCTGTTAAAATTGAAGCATTGTTAATTCAAATATATGTAGGTTTCCTTTTTGTGTGATATGAAATGTATAAATAAGTAAACAGGAAAGCAGACAATTATAAACTATATTTTCATAATATTTAACTTTTATATGATCATTTTTGTGTTGCATTATTTTGGAAAAAAATAATATTTTTAAGTATATTTTGCACAATGTTTTTCAATTGGCATTCTAAACCTCTGAATTTATTCTGCTGCAATGTATCTGGAAAGTGAGAACATTTTCATAAGCGGTTATTTTGCCATATATGAAGAAGAAAAAAAGAGGATATACTGAAAATGCATATAGTTACAGCACGTACTTTAGATTATATATCACAATATAGATTTGAGTCCATATCCCCCAGCCCTAGCCACAACCACTTACCACTACTTGGGCTGGAGTTGGAGTCGTGGGACTTAATGTAGAACGTTTTAAATGATGCTTCAAAGATTCTCAAGTTTAGCTGTCATTTACTGGATCACATGCAGAATCATTCACAGCATGAACGATAGGACATGCAGATGATTTATTTATATAATGCACAAAAACTTTAATGTGATTTAAGGAATCTTCTGGCTTCATGATCAATGATCCTCCAGCATCATCACCTGATTGTCAATTTCAGTTTCTGAACTCAAACCAACCTAAGATTTACTGAGACATTTCTATTGGTTAGTTCTCCAGTGATATTGTTTCTGTCTGTAAATTGGTTACCCTTTTGAATTCCTGTTTTTGTTTTCAGAACATTTGATCTACCTAAATGTTTAACTGCTGTCATGAGCTTCTTATGTGAAAGAAAACTTTTTGTTGTTCACTCCCTGCCAACCCGGACCTGCAGTTCTGATCTTCTTGACCACCTGATGGTGGACAGATCTCTCTCCCTCAGTTTACCTGTTATTACTCAGCCACAGCTGTTTCATTTTCCCTTTGAATATCCCACCTAACTACTATAACCTTTTCCACACCTGCCTGAGTATATAAGTTTCTTGGGTTTTTTTGCTCGTTCAATTCACCATGTTGCTCCTGAACCATTATCCAGAATCTGGTCTAATTTTAACAACACAATTTACTGTGTGACAGTTCTGTCTTGCTATATATTGTAGTGGTTGGACCCAGACACGGAGGCAAAATAATAGTATACTATCTTTAATGAAAATAAAGACAAAACCTTACATAAGGCTAAGAGGCAATCAGGACTAGGAACAAGCAGGTGACATGTACAAATAACTAGTAGAAACAGAAAGAGAACAGTGGAATCCAGCAGTGAATGCAAACATAGGGGAACTTAAATACTGAAGGAGCTGATTACTGAATGAAGAGAAGTTGACAGATTAGAACAGGTTTCAGCTGTGATGAGAGAGAGAGAGAATAATGGCATGGAAGGAACAGTAGAGAAGTAATGAAAAGTAAATAAACTACAACTACATAGGGACTGTTTGGGGAAATATAGGAAGGAAAAAATAACGGAAGGTAAAGACAAATAGACAAAAATGCAAGCATAGGAGAAAATTAAAACATCACCAGATCCTGACAAAATCATTGCAAAACAAATCTGAAACGTAAAACATTTGTGGACTTGCAGGGATTTTGTTGGTGAAAAAATTGTGGCCCTCACACCCTGGCCACAATCTGTTTAGGCTCCTCCCCTCAGGTCGGCGTTACAGAGCGTTGTACGCCAAAACCACCCGACACAAAAACAGTTTTTTCCCCCAGGCTGTCGCTCTGACGAACTCTGTCTAGTCACAGTGTGTGAGTGCACTCACATAACAATAAACTATAACTCTGCACTTCTGTACATACTCACTGTAAAATAACCCCGGCTTGGTGTATATATTATCCTTTATTATTTACGATCTGATATTTATTTGTATTTTTACTTATTTTTGTTCTTATTTTTCTTTTTTTCTTTTTTTATTTCACTTATTCAAGTTCTGTACTGGAGGAAAAAGTTTGCCGGAGTCAAATTCCTTGTATGTGACATACTTGGCCAATAAACTGATTCTGATTCTGATTCTGATTCTGATTCTGAAAGATGCCTGAGGTAAAAGAAACTTGTCACTGTCACTCCAGCTAACAGATCTCACATGATCCCTGAAGTCACATAGTGGATGGGCTACATTGCAGAGTAAATGAAAAGTTGAAAACTTTTGACAGGTTCTTTCATGCAGAATAATAAAAACAACAGCTAAAACCCTTTAATACTTACTGTGCAATATTTATATTGCCAGGAAAAGGATTTTTGTCAAGCTGATTCAAGGAGAAAAGAAAGAAATTATCTGATTAGATTTTTTGGGTAATTATTTAATGCAGCACTTTACAAAAAAAGCGTTAGTAAGTTTTACCGATGAGACTGTCGTGTCGTTAAAGATGCACCATTTGTCATCTTTGAGATGGATTGTTGCCTTGTAATGCCCACTTCTTAGATCACCAAAATGCTCCACTAGTGCATAGAGCTCATAAGTCTGATTCTGATCAACATATAAGTATTTTGTTATAATCGGGAAAAGGGGATAAAACACAAAAAAAACAAAAAAACAAAGCAACAATTCTGCATTACAAATAGCTCTAAATAATAATCTGCAGATTATTTATACCTCTGGTATCTTCAGGGTGTGGGGAACTTCAGCATTACAGTTGATTTTGATGTATGACATGTACTTATAGCTGAAGTCAAACCTCTTCAGCAGAAGGACCAGGACGTTTGGATGATGAGTTATTACATATTTCTGAAGGACAAAAAAGATCATCCTAAATACTAAAATTATTGATGAAATATTGCAATGTTTAATTCATTTCATCATATAAAACATAAAAAACACCATTATTCACTCACTCTGGAAGCATCAACTTTAGCATCACACTTTTCACAGTACATCTGGTTTTCTCCATCAAATTTTGTTGGTGTGAAAAACATCTTCATGCCATCCTCCTGAAAAATATGGAAATGTATTTTAGGCCAAGTAGGAAGTACACATCGGAAAACAAAGATGACTGTGTCCGTAGTTGAGATGTATTTTCTTTATATTTGTACTATGTTGGTCATTTCAGATTCGTTTATAAGTGCTCTTACACACTTGACTACATTTCTGCTTTAATCCGGTCTTAAACGTTTTTAAAAATGTTATATATATATATATAATTTTATATTATAATTTTTATAACGATTTTAAAAGTTAGCTGTTAGTTCAATTCAATTCAATTCAATTCAGTTTATTTATATAGCGCCATTTCACAACAGATGTCATCTCAAGACACTTTACAAAAAGAGTTATTACAATACAATGTTTAGTGTAGAAATTACAGAACCACAGAAGATTGCGTCGTGGAATTCTCAGCAATCCCTCATACTGAGCAAGCATGAAGCGACAGTGGGAAGGAAAAACTCCCTTTTAACAGGAAGAAACCTCCGGCAGAACCAGGCTCAGCACAAGCGGTTATCTGCCGCGACCGTCTGTGGCTTGGAGAATACATAACAGAGACACAGAAAGAGCAATAGAACTGATGCAGAAGTTTGTTGCAGGACGTGGAGAATTTTCCGTCACTGCAATGCCATCTTAGTCAGGGTCGTCAAGCAGGGCTAATCCGGAGCACCTACTATAATAGAAAACAGGTTAGTGCTTGAATTGACAGCACATCATGCAGTTGGGGAGAAGTAGGAGAGAAAGTAGGAACAGACCCTAATAATGTCCTCCAACAGCCTAGCCTAAAGCAGCATAGCTACTAACATTAACCTGTCTCCTAGCTACTAGGAGACCTGGCTACCAACACTCTGTCTGAGTCCTCCTGACCCGTGGACGGTGTAGGGCCGGTAACGGCCCCCGTCATGCCGGGGTCTTCTCGGAGTCGGGTTGTTTGAGAATGCAGCCCAAAGTGGGTGGTAAACTCCATCTAAGGCTAAATACCGGCACGAGACCGATAGTCGACAACTATCTTAAGGAAAAATAGACAGAACTGAGAGGACAGAGTTGAAGAGGGCGAGAAACGTTTAAGAGATAAACGGGTGGGGTCCGCACAGTCTGCCCGGGGGATTCAACCCGGCAGGTAATGGGCGGCCGCACTGTGCGGGAGGATCCCATTGAGGGACCCCTCTCCGGCGCTGGCTGGCCCCTGTGGGGCACATTTCTTCCGCGGCGGTAAGCCGCGACCGGCTCCGGATCTTTACCTGGCTTACATTAATCTATCTCTACCTAGCTACTCTACCTCTTCCTATCTCTTCCTAACTTTTGACACTCTGCCTGACTACTAACATTAACCTGTCTCTTCCTATCTACCTGTCTGACCTGACTCTAACTACCTATAAACATATCTCTAACTGTAAGCTTTGTCAAAGAGGAAAGTTTTTAGCCTAGTTTTAAAGATAGACAAATTGTCTGCTTCACGAACCAACCCTGGGAGCCGGTTCCATAGGAGGGGAGCCTGATAGCTGAAAGATCTGCCACCCATTCTACTTTTAGAAATCCTAGGAACTACCAGTAAACCTGCAGTCTGAGAGCGAAGGTCTCTGTTAGGAACATATGGAACAATCAGGTCTCTTATGTATGATGGAGCTAGATTATTAAGGGCTTTATATGTCAGAAGGAGGATCTTGAATTCTATTCTAGATTTTACTGGGAGCCAGTGAAGAGAAGCTAAAACAGGGGAAATGTGATCTCTTCTTTTAATATTCATCAGAATCCTAGCAGCAGCATTTTGAACTAACTGTAGACTTTTAATTGTATTCTGTGGACTACCTGATAATAGACAGTTACAGTAATCCAGCCTTGAAGTAACAAATGCATGGACTAGTTTTTCAGCATCAGTCCTGGACAGGATGGTTCTAATTTTTGCAATATTCCTAAGGTGAAAAAAGGAAATCCTACAGACTTCTTTAATGTGAGTTCTAAATGACATATCTTGGTCAAAAATGACACCGAGGTTTTTTGCTTTATTACTGGAGGCTAATTTAATGCCGTCCAGGTGAAGGGGCTGACTAAGTAGTTTCTTTTTCAGAGCTTCTGGTCCAAAGACGACAACTTCTGTTTTATCAGAATTTAGAAGCAAGAAGTTTAGAGTCATCCAAGTTTTTATGTCTTCCAGACATGCCTGTAGTCTACCTAACTGATTGGATTCATCAGGATTTATGGATAGATATAGCTGTGTATCATCTGCGTAACTATGGAATTTTATCCCATGCTGCCTAATTATTTTACCAATAGGAAGCATATATATAGTAAAGAGAATCGGCCCAAGCACTGAACCCTGTGGTACTCCGCAAGTAACTATTGAGGTTGAGGAAGATCTATTGTTTACCTGAACAAACTGAAATCTGTTAGACAAATAAGATTTAAACCAACCTAGTGCTGTTCCTATTATACCGACACTTTGAAGCCTTTCTATGAGAATATTGTGGTCAACAGTGTCAAAGGCAGCACTGAGATCTAACAGCACCAGAATGGTCACCAGTCCATTGTCTGAGGCTATGAGAATATCATTAGTAACCTTCACCAGAGCTGTTTCAGTGCTGTGATGAGCTCTAAAGCCTGACTGAAACTTCTCAAACAGCTCATTATTGTTTAAATGCTCACATATCTGGTGTGCAACTATTTTCTCAAGAATTTTAGATAAGAAGGGAAGATTAGATATCGGTCTATAGTTAATTAAGTCGTTTTGATCAAGAGAGGGTTTCTTAAGTAGAGGTTTAATTACAGCAATCTTAAACTCCTGTGGTACATATCCATTGACTAAGGATAGATTCATTATATTTAAAATTGGAGCAGCGATCAGAGGGAAAACTTCTTTTAAGAGTTTAGTTGGGATTGGGTCTAAAACGCAAGTTGAAGGTTTAGATGAAGCTAATAATTTTAGTACATCACAAAGTTCGGCTGCATTAAAGCAGTTTAAGCATATATTAGGTTCCACCATTTTTGAGGCTGCCTCATTAACTAAGGAGGAAGCAAGCATATTGGGAAGGTTCCCAATTATCTTATTCTTTATGGAGTCTATTTTATTTATAAAGAATTGCATGAAGTCGTCACTGCTTAGAGCTTGGGGAATGGTTGGCTCGATAGAGCTATGATCCTGTGTGAGTTTGGCAACTGTATTAAAAAGAAACCTAGGATTATTTTTATTCTCCTCGATTAAAGATGAATAATATGCTGTTCTAGCTGTGTGAAGGCTCTTTTTATATAGCAATAAACTATTTTTCCATATTAAAAAGGAATCATGTAAATGCGTGGAGCGCCATTTTCTCTCTAGTTTTCTAACATTCTGCTTTAGGGTACGTAGCTCTAAATTAAACCAGGGAGTTAATCTTCTATGGCTAGCCACCTTCCTTTTCAAGGGGGCAACTTTGTCTATTGCCCGACGCAGGGAGGAATTAACGCTATGAACTAAAATGTCAAGTTGTGAGGGGTCACGAGTTAAATCACTGTTTTCTGTTCTGTTCCTTAACCTTTGTGAGACCAAAGTGCTTCTCAAGCCATGTTCCAAAGTTTACAGCGGAAAAACAGAGTTGTTTAACAAAATTAAGTGTAGTCTATTGTTATACTGGTATATTGTGAACAAATATGTTTGCTTATTTGAACACTGAGCTCTTGCAACAGTAAAATATTAACTTGTCAGATCCTCACCACACTGTAGCTTTCATCACTTTCCAATTCAAGAGGAAGATGCCAGAATGGTCCTTCACTGTCAGTCACTGTCTTACATACTAAACAGGTGGTTCTGTGACTCATTCGTCCATGGAAGATCTTAAACACACACAAACAGACATCATGTATGTATGCATATTAAATAAGCATGCTTACAAATTTACTCTTATTGGATGTACAGTTTATTCTCTGCAAATGGTAAGGGTACCTGTGCTGCATTTTCACTGGTCTTCCTTAAGATCCTCTCAAAGTATTCTGCAGCATCTTGCTGTACATTCACTGGGGGAGTGAAGAAATAAAAAATAAAAAATTAACAACTCTAATATTATAAGCCACATTTAACAATTTTGTTTTTAATTTATAATCATCCATTATAATGATCATTTGTAGACTGCATATTTACAACTAAAGTCAGGATCCAGATGTTTTACAATATGTTGTTGTTTTACTGAAACATAAAAATGGATTATTCTCATACTGTACCATTGTTGACTTCTACTGCTTCCAATATATCATATGGGTCTGCTGTCCGTTGTTGTAAATCTTCAAATAATTTCTTAAGATGATGATCAATGTGCTTCTTATCGGGACTAGTTAACCAAAAACAAAATATCAATTAATGTAAAATACAGATGTGCACTTTAAATGTTTACTTTACATACAGTTAAATGCACTAAACTGTAAAAACAAACCTGTTGACAGCTTCTTTGAATTCTTCAGTCATGAACAGAACCTGCAGCACACTGTTAAGGTAGCACGTTGCCCCATAGCTCACCAAGCCGTAGTACTTAGGTTCTGGAAGATTTTGATTGCAAATGTAAATTTGAGAACTGACTAATGTCAGGAAACCCTCAAAGGTAGTCTGTTGCATAACTTCCTGAGTTCAATTTGGTTCCCTAATTCCTTAGACAATTTGAACAACCCCTCTGCAGAACTTCTTGACATTGAGTGACATTATTTTAAATTTTCAGACTGCTGTTTAGAGTCTATCATTTTTGAAGCACGTGAAATGCAAAAGGCTGAAAACTGAATCATTTATCATGTCCTTTTTGCTTTTCATTTTACCAATTTTCATGTTTTTTGTTTGTTCAAAGAAGTCAGTTTAGGTTTGCTTCAGTAGTGAATATCTACATGTAAAATGATCAGTTAGTAGAGTGAGTTTGTGGAAATAAAATGCCTTTCTAGTTTTATTGCACAATGCACCTTTACTTTTTCTTAGGTAGTGATAATGGAATGTAAGAGATGGAAAGTAATGGAAGGGAGACCACTAGACGGACTCTAAGGCAAAGAGAGAAAATAAGTGATCTTTACCTGGGCATTTCTTATGAATTGGAATTCAGCTTAGACCAAACGTTCTCCCTTGGATGTGAATCTAGAAGCACGCTCTATCCCCCACCCTACCCCAGCAACTATGAGCCGGCACAGCTCTCCAAGGATGCAAATCACATCATAGGCAAATAGACTGTGGGATTGAGCTGTGTGGGGTTGATGGGCTTCTGACTACTGAGGCACACACATGCATATTCACACACACGCACACCCTTAAACATTCACATACTTCCCTGTTATCACTGACCTGGCTGTTCCTTTGAAGCTCCCTTAACTTTAGTGAGAAACTGGTGGGCGCGCTGTGTGAGGGCTAAACTGGAGGTCCCAGACACCCCCCACCCACCCCCACTGTATTTATTATGAATGTCTGAGTATGTGTTTAAATGTTTTAGAGGTGAGGGTTTTTTTTCTATTGTCTTGGTCTTGCTTCAGGAATCAAGATAATAGATGGGTGCTTTTTTTACCCTTCTATCCCCACCCCATGTGATCTCTTCACATCTGTATATAAGGGAGCACTGCTTGTGTGGCTGCATGCCCTTCAGTAACCTGGATCTGTTTGTATTATCTGTTTGTTTGTTATGATCTTGGACAGGTTGTATTATAAACTTAATTTAACTGTACCTCTGGTTTCAGTCAGTATGTTTACAAGCACAGCTAAATCGAGTTTTTTGGAGTAATCGGACTAAGGGCTTCCCCCCGTAGCGAGCAGAGTCCCAGTTTACATGTCACTCAGAAAATTTAATTATTAAATGAAGTATGTTCGACTCTCCGACAATAGATGCCAATATATGTCCCTACGTGTTAGCCTTATAGCGGTTAGCTTCCAGCTGCATTCAGGCAGTACACTGAGGCTGGTGGGAGTGAAGCAGATGGAGTTAAAGCAGGATATTCACAGTAACAACATATCGCCTCTTCATAAGTCCAAACATGCACTGATTGGCCGCTTATGTTTGTCTTAGACGCCATATGCCTCTTATAACACTACTGTGGTTAGTGTTTGGTCACATTTCCGGTGTTACACCAGCTGTCCTAACTTCCTAAGGGAAGTGCATGTGGGGGGGGATGGTTGCAAAGTAGTCCAATTTGAATCGCATTATCCAGCTAGAGGAGCGGAGCTTCTGAAGCGCCAGTTCGGTTCGACTCCAGCCGGACTAAGGTGCATACACACATTTCAAACAGTGGCAGACTTACCATTAGGCAAAGGTACGCAAATGCCTAGGGATCCAAACACTTTAAGCGCCCCGTAATGAACACTAACAAAGATCTTTAAGATATGTTTTTCCTTCAAAATTATTCCACACCGTCATTTTTAAAAAAACAACCCAAAACATATATGCTGTGACGCCATCAGGGTGCTAACAGTGCTTGTTTTAATGTTCCCTAACACCCCCGCTAAAATGGACTATTCCATGACCGCGGGAAGTGAATGACAACAGCGCCAAGCAGCCTTGTGTGAGTGTGTGTTTTCACTGTAAAGGTTTGTTCATATTGTACGCATTTGTGGCCATCTTAAAAGCCTGCTCCATGCCACTGACCATCGTCAGCTACTTTCTGTGAAACTTTGTTGGTGATATTTCCTGCAGATAGAGACCCTTGCCTGCTCACATCCTTCCAGCTGTTGAGACAGGGACTGATCTCCAAACGTGCATGCAGAACGATCACGCCGCATCCACTGACCAACCATAAACCTTTCTTAGATCATTTAAGACAGTCAGAAACAAAGTTTTCCCTTTAAAATTAATTCAAAAGCCAAAAAAAAAGAAAGAAAAAGAAAGAAGTCTTCAAGTATGTAGGACCGATCTATCTTTTATAACTAACTCAAAAATATAAAGGAGACACTTGTCCTGACTACTCACATCTGTGCTGCCTTCAAAGAGCTTTCGAAATGGTGAGTTCAACAACATAGGACTTTTAAAAGTTATAACAAAAAATCCTGAAAATAATATAAGCCATAAACCTGGCGGTTGGCAAGCAACGTTTGGTGCATACTAAATATGTTCTTTTTTTTCTTCTTTTTTTTTTTATATCTTGTCAATTTTGTACCAGTTTCCTTCTCTCAACAGTATATTCCAGGTAACATAATATAATGCTCTCTTCTAAAGACAAGCTTTTCATAGATTTTAAAACACATTTTGTGCAAATGCTGCAACTTTTTTTTCTGTTCTACAGAACCATCAACCTCTGTGGAACCAATGATAAAGTTAAAAGCAACAATTCGATACACGACAAAGATGATAAAGATAGAAATTAACATACAGCCCTATAGGGCGCCAAACGTAACATGCATTATTTCGTGGATAGAAAGAATTTTGTGTCATGAATTGCATATATATTCGTTATGAAACCATGTTACATCGTAACGTCGTTTGTCCACGGAATACACACATTGGTTTGCATTGTAAATGGACTGAACTTATATAGAGCTTTTCTAGTCTTACTGACCACTCAAAGCGCTTTACATTGAAGCCACATTCACCCATTCACACTTGCATTCATAGACCGACACCCAACATGGCTCGGTAGGACAATGTAGAATTTGGGGGTTAAGTGCCTTGCCCAGGGGCACATTGACATGTGAGGAGGAAGCTGGAATCGAACCTACGACCCTCCGATTGTAAGCCAACTACTCTACCACTGAGCCACAGTCGCCCAGTGTTTGTGTACACGAAACACTGAAGAGAACACAATGTTTTGTGAACCAAATTGACTGGTGGCCTTTTCCTTTCGTGGACATAAGGCTGAATGTACTATTCACTGTCGTAGACTAAATAAACCTTCATCCACAAAAGTATTGTGTTGTGTTACAGAAATCATGATTTGTACAAAAGGGATTTATTCTATAACTCTCCAGTTATAGAAGGCATTCCGTCCACGGGATAGTAACTTCATAACTTAAAACAAAATTATTTCAGTGATGTATGGTTTCATTCCATGGACGAAATGCATAATGGGATACATTTCGTGAGTCAGCAGTTCACGAAATGAATTACGAGTCATGATAATGTCATTACGTGAACGAAATGCATAATAAAATCCCGAAATCGGCTTTGTGACCTACAGTCGTGAATGACACAAATATTAGTTTTCCCAAAGTTTGCTGCTAAACTCCTTGTAGATCTTTGTTTCAGTTGTTTCTATGATGTACTAAAATATAATTACAAGCAATTCATACGTTTCAAAGGCTTTTATCGACAATTACATGACATTTATACAAAGAGTCAGTATTTGTAGTGTTGGTTCTTCTTTTACAGGACCTCTGCAATTCGACTGAGCATGCTCTCAATCAACTTCTGGCCCAAATCCTGACTGATAGCAACCCATTCTTTCATAATTGCTTCTTGAAGTTTGTCATAATTAGTGGGTTTTTGTTTGTCCACCCTGCCTCTTGAGGATTGACCAAAAGTTCTCAATGGGATTAAGATCTGGGGAGTTTCCAGACTATGGACCCAAAATTTCAACGCTTTGGTCCCTGAGCCACTTAGTTATCACTTTTGCCTTATGGCACGGTGCTCCATCGTGCTGGAAAATGCATTGTTCTTCACCAAATTGTTGTTGGATTGTTAGAAGAAGTTGCTGTTGAAGGGTGTTTTGGTACCATTCTTTATTCATGGCTGTGTTTTTGGGCTAAATTGTAGGTGAGCCCACTCCTTTGGATGAGAAGCAACCCCACACATGAATGGTCTCAGGAAGCTTTACTGTTGGCTTAACACAGGACTGATGGTAGCGCTCACCTTTTCTTCTCCAAACAGCCTTTTGCCAGATGCCCCAAACAATCGGAATGGAGATTGGAGAATATCACTTTGCCCCAGTCCTCAGCAGTCCATTCACCAAACTTTCTGCAGAAGATCAATCTGTCCCTGATGTTTTTTGGAGAGAAGTGGCTTATTTGCTGCCCTTCTTGACACCAGACCATCTTCCAAAAGTCTTCGCCTCACTGTGCGTGCAGATGCGCTCACAACTGCCTGCTGCCATTCCTGAGCAAGCTCTGCACTGGTGGCACGCCAATCTCGCAGCAGAATCCTCTTTAGGAGACGATCCTGGCACTTGCTGGACTTTCTTGGATGCCCTGAAGCCTTCTTAACAAGAATTGAACCTCTTTCCTGGAAGTTCTTGATAATCCTATTAACTGTTGATTTAGGTGCAATCTTAGTAGCCACAATATCCTTGCCTGTGAAGCCATTTTTATGCAACACAATGATGGCTGCACACGTTTCTTTTCAGGTCACCATGGTTAACAATGAAAGAACAATGATTTCAAGCATCACCCTCCTTTTAGCATGTCAGGTCTGCCATTCTAACCCAATCAGCCTGACACAATGATTTCAGTACATCACAGAAACAACAGAAACAAAGATCTGAAAGCAGTTTAGCAGCAACATTTGTGAAAACCAATATTTGTGTCATTCTCAAAACTTTTTGCCATGACTGTACTACAAACTGCTAAATCCGCCACTGATTTTAAAAGTCTGATTTCAGTTGGACTAAGACAATAATTCAACTTTCTCTTGCTGCATGTAAACGTTCTGATTGACTAATAAAGCAATCTGAATCAGAATTGTATTCAGAAATCACACTTTTTTTTACTAAAGCTCATTTGAGTTAGTCTAATGACCTCTGTTCATCGGCATTTTGGAGGATGAGTGAATATACAATACGCAGTCTCACAACTGGATGCAGTGTTCAATGTCTGTATTGCATTGTGTTGGTTTAAGTGCAAAGTTAGACATTAGTTTGGTGCCTTAGGGTTTTTTCTTCTTCGTAAAGATGTTGGTTGTTTTTTCGGGGGTCCTTTTCTTATTTTGTTGTTTGAGAATGTGCACACGATTCTAGGATTTTTTTTTTGTATCATTTATTATATCATTTTCATATAATAAATCTGACATTAACATCAAACACTTCGTGGCCTACTATTATTTCCTCCTAA
Source organism: Apricaphanius iberus (assembly GCA_028564705.1). Classification (NCBI taxonomy): domain Eukaryota; kingdom Metazoa; phylum Chordata; class Actinopteri; order Cyprinodontiformes; family Aphaniidae; genus Apricaphanius; species Apricaphanius iberus. The sequence goes on from JAPXFQ010001638.1 coordinate 32,277, forward strand.
TATTAATTTTGGTGTAATGTTCCTCTCTTTTCATTACAATGTTTTGCCTCAATTTTATGGTCATAATTACTTATATATTTGGGAGGTCTTACCTGGAGGTTTATTCCAACAGCCCCTCGGTAAAACGTTCATTTTAACTTCCTTTCGTTAATCAGTTCATCGGCAATGGCGACTAGAATTTCATTGATATCGGCAAAATCTAATACGGCGGTTGAAAAACACAGTCAAAACAAAGCAATGAACGTATTTAGAGATTCACACGTCTTGACATCGATTGGAAACAAAAGTCTCAACTTCTTTTTGACGCTCTCCGTCCTCGCTTACACGCTGGGATATTATTAAAACTCTGTGAATACTTTCTGTTTCTCTTCTCGTTGCGCCTGAGATGATGTTGCATTTAAGGGCCGTCAGACATTTTTGTTTTAATAAATAAAAATCATAACAAAATCAAAAAGGAGGAAACTATCGGGCACGATTGTTAATCTTAAAACTTTGATATGCAGACGTCTTTTCAACCTATAGCCTTTCAATATTTGGATGAACTATGACGTGGAAATGGCGGAAAAAGTTGTATTTCAGATTAAATTTAATTGGGATAGGCTACCAAATGAAATTAAACTAAAATCGAGGTGAATTAATTTTTTAAAGTTGTTTAAATATGTTTTGAGATATTCACGATTTCTATAGGCCTACTAATCCATGTAGCTGTGATTTAATTATTTGTTTTTTTGATTATGTCATGCTCTCTTGTCACTTCTTAATGCCCCTTTTAGCAACGCAGGGCCCATCTTTCTTTGGTGTCAATGTGGCTGGAAGAACGAAACTTCTGTAAAAGTGCTGTATACGTTCAGTATTTATATGGTATTTTTGCAATCATTTACATCCAGATGCTTGAGTGTTGATACTCAAGCACAAAACAAAACATTTTAAAACTCTTAAAGGCACGTTTAATTATATTCATGAATTTGAAGACGATTAACTGTCAAGGAACAGAAGGAGCCTGTGAATATTCTCATTCATCCAGGTCATGGTTAGTCCCAGCCTGGTCAGCGGCGAGCATGAACTGATGAAGCCTCTTGGATAAGAGGTGAAACGTCTTCCAAGACAAATTACCAAGTCCAGTTGCATTCGATTGAAATTTCCTTGAGACAAGGAACAGAATATTTGAACACATGCTTGGCTAATCTACATTTTTTTTATAATTTACTATAGGCCTACAGTTTTGCTGGATGTGAGGACAACAAAAGGAGGAAAACTCACGGTTTGAACTTCACATCCACAAAAGATCACCCAATAACATGGGTCAGAGTTTGTGATGAAAAGCCCAGTGGTAATCAAGCATATAAACTTTCAAGAGGCAATCCTTCAAATTATGTTCCTTTAATCAAGCAAAGACATAGGAAGGGTTTGAAGACTTTAAAATTGTGTCAGAAGTTGTCTTTTTTAGTGCTGATTTAAAATTATAAAAAGTCTCCTGAACTATATGGACTGAAGTTATATAGAGCTTTTCTAGTGTTACTGACCACTCAAAGCGCTTTACATTGAAGCCACATTCACCCATTCACACTCACATTCATACACCGACACCCAACATGGCTTGGTAGGACAATGTAGAATTTGGGGGTTAAGTGCCTTGCCCAGGGGCACATCGACATGTGACTGGAGGAAGCTGGAATCGAACCTACAACCCTCCGATCGCAAGCCAACTACTCTGCCACTTAGCCAAAGTCGCCCCTTAACAGGTTGTTGGAGCTCCGGAAGCACCGAATTGGTTGCGGATCAAACAGTTAACATCACATTATTATCAACATAAAACTGAAAACATTATCTTCAGACACTTCTTGGTCAAGACTGTTACCTTGCAATAGTCTATATGTTCAAATACCAACACAAGAAAGTTGATTATTAGATTTCATGAAATACATTTATTTTATACTGAAAATATCTGAATGTGGGAGGGTTGTTACAATTTGATATACATATATCATCATCAATATTTTTATCAATTATCAAAGCTTTCCTATATGTAAACAAGAGTCAGGCGTTAAAGGCATCCCTGTAGTCATCAACAGCAGCAGCAGCGGCAGTCAAACAGGAAGACCAAGGTGCTCCCAGTTATGCCATCTGTCCTCCGGGGACCTTGAGCACTAGCTGGACAACAGACATGTGCTGGATGCCATACTCAGACAGCAGTGAGGTGTCTCCTTCCAGCATCTTGTCAGTAAAGATCAGCCGCAGGTTTTCCTCCCCTGTAAAAGCACGAACAAGTAAACAAACATCAATATTATTTTCACCCCCCAAAAAAATGTTTTTGCTAGTAAACGTACATTTTTTACACTTTAGTTACTTTGACTGTTACATGAAAGTTAATTTTATCGATGTCTAAAACCAAATATGATACATGTTAATGACAAACATTAAACCATATGAGCAATTTAGCTAAAGATTAGCTTAAATTGTTCAGCTAGGTCATTTTTTCCCATAGAGGTAGCTGTGGGGTAAAGTGAGCCAGTTGTTCAACTTACCCCAACTTGAAGCACAAGTTACATTCTGTCTAAAATTTTAAATATTTCAATTTGAATGTTGTATGACATAGCCCCCTGTTCAGTCAGGGCTTTTTTCTGGGACAATACAGGAACCGAAAAGAGAAAGCAGCCTTGGGAGATTATACAGTAATTCAAGGGGAAACGATATCGGCAAACACGGCCAAACGGCCCACCTTTTAAAACTGGAACATTTTATATCAACATATTGTATGAAAACATAGCCAAAAGAAACACAACAATCATCTCTGCTTCTTCTGTCGTTGAACTCTTTTTATTTCTGGTGCTTTGGGCACCTTTTGACACTCATTATTCACTGTCAAAACAGCTGCAGTAGGGCTGGACGATAACTCGATAGCAGTATATATCGGTCAATAGACGTGTGGTGCGATAATTTTTATTGACAAACTAAACCAAAGGTTTTAGCCATTAATATTATAAAGTGTCATAAAAAGTTTAAAAGATTAAAAAGCATCAAGATAAGCCTTTAATTTAAATTACTAACATAAATAAAATATGTATAATATAAAGGTTAGTAATATTACTTTTCTTTGTATTTACTGATGTTACTCAATTCTCTTCATTTGTTTCTGTCTTACAAATTTAGTTATGATAAAAATAAGTGTTTGAAAAAATAACTAATTTAATTCTTAGTTAAAATTAGTTCATTGAAGAATAACAAAAATTGCCTAGGAGGCTCTTAAAATATATATATTACATTTTGTGATATTTATCGATAATTATCGATATCGATCAATATGACTATTTTTTTTATCAATATGCTCTTTTTCAATATCATCCAGCCCTAATTTGGGCACCTTTTGACACTCATTATTCACTGCCTAAACAGCTGCAGTATACTGATGTCTAAGTAAATTCCTTAACATAACATTTTTGCATGGAGACATGACCACTGAGAAGACATGGCCAGCTGATTTACCCCATCAGATGAAGGACCTTGAATTTCTGATAGTGTAAACGCACTTTTTAGTGAGGTGGCCTCAACCTCACATCAATCAGTGGGCAAGAGGCAAGATACACCCATGACAGGTTGCCAGTTTGTTCATTATTATCATCGTTATTATTAAAATGTTTGTGAACAGTACACTTGTATTGGATTATATCTAATTTAAAGTTTCCTTTAGGATATTTCAAAGTGACAGTCAGGTTTAAACTGTAAAAAGTAGATAGGTCAGCTTACTCCCAGGGGGTTCAATTTTCCCCCCCTGACTTGAGACTACTTTTTCTTAAGATGTCATATTTTTGCTCTCCCATACATCATCTGAATTCTTAGTATTTCCACTGACAGGAAACATCCAGAAATAATTGTAGACATATTGGTTTTACTTGTGGATCAGTTTCCCCTGCCTAGAACCCAACATAAGTAAAAAATGTCTCAAATTACCCCACTCTCCCCTACATTAGATTATTTTTGTTTGTTTGTTGATTGACACAACTGGACCTGTTATGCACAGTTCGAGCCAGCAGTCTATAAATGATTGGTAAATGACACAATCTTAAGACGTTTTTTAACTGAACCCCCCACCCCCACAAAAACAGAGCTTCATATAGTAGGCTATGGTACTGAAAGACCAATGACAAAAACTTAGTCATCCTGAAATATTTACTTTCAGTTTTGACTTACCTGAGAAGTTTTATCAAACATATCTGTTTTTAATTAACATTAATAGTATTAGGTGAACGTATTTTCACTCAACAACTAGGGCTACTTTATCTGGAAAAGACCATTGTTGTTGTTTGTTTGTTTTTGTTGTTTTTTGTCTTTCAATAACTATTTGTTATCTCATTTTGCCGATCAGATCAAGTTGAAAATAACAAGTAGCCTACATCCAATATCCTGGCAGACAGAAGTAAAACAAAGCTCGCAAAGGACATATTAGCTGCTTGCCACCTATCAAACATATATTGATTACTCTGAGTTAAGTGGCTCTTCGAGTCTCAATAACTTGTTTTTTGTTGTTGTTTTTTTTTACCTGCGGTTTCAGGAAGCTTCTCAGCGATCTTTTCCTTCAGCTGCCGCACCGTCATTTTCTGCATCTGCTCCTCGGTGTTGCAGAGGTCGATCATCAGCTTCTCCCCTCTCAGGCCATGAGCCACAACCTGGTAGATTTTCCCCATCTTCCTGCAATCTGCTGCGCTTCTTTCTGTCCTCTGAAATGCGGGCAAAACAAGCAGTGGGATCTGACGTCAGACATCACAATGAGCTTTTTTTAGTTTCTATTTTCAGTTTTAACAAAGCATGGTATTTTTATTCTTGCAACCTCATATTTATCTTCGCAGATTTGTCCAGACAGTATCAACATTATCAACAGTTTGTCTTTTCGATTGTGTCTTTTGTGGAGCAAGGCATGTTTGTGCTGCACTTTTAACTCATGCACATTTTTATATTCTAATTGCATGCGTTTTTATTGCCTTAAATGATAATACTTCATAATAGCAAACAAAATTTACTGAAATTTATATATATATTAAAAAATCTGGGTTTTTCTTTTCCTACATAGCTGATTGTCATACCACATGGAATACGAAATCACCCTGTGTGAGCAGGGATCGTGTGATGCAGGTGTGGTTATTTGCAAGCTGTTTATTATGTTTATTATGCATTATGTTTTTCCTTAAACTCTGTATAGTTATCAATTTCATTTAATATTTAATTCATTTCACAGCTTTTAACTATGGAAGAAATGATAGATACATAGGATGTTTTGAAAGTTACTTTAATTCAACTCCATGCAAAGATAGTGTTACATTAAACACAACGATCTTTTGAAAATTGGGACCGACAAAGTAATTCGGTTAAGATCAAATTTCAGTCGTATTTGATTTCTTAGACATTAAAATGCAATAATGGAAAAAGCAAGAAACTGAAAGTATTGCGGCGTTTGCTCTAAAAGTGACGCAGTGGCAGCATAGCGGCTGCAAACGGACGCAGGTTGTTTCAGTTCGGAGAGCCTGCGGTGCTGAGTAGGTCCAAAATGAGCACACAGGGTCAGGGCGAGAAAAGATATGACCCAAGAGACACGACGCTGAAATTCGTCAACAGACCTGATGATCTGGATCCGATGCGTAAGGAAACCTTTTCTGCTTTCATTTAGACTGATTTTATGATGGCGTTGATGAGTGCGAGCAGGATTTGGAGTCACTTTGCTTATTTCAAAACAAATGACAGGAACATTGTGTTCTATAGCATTTAAAACACGAAGAAATAGTATTGGTCTGTTCTTTTAGCCCCCGAGGAAGAAGATCAGGGTCTACGGGCGGAAATGTCCTGCGGTCATGCCGTCACTCCCCAATCTCTCACCGGGTGGTGTCGCAGCCTGCTGGATCAGGTCCTTTCCAACATCTCATTAATTTGCATTTATAGATTTACTTTTGTTTTCTCAATAAATATCAGGGATATTTATAGCTGTAATGTAGCCTCGTACTCTTGTCAGATATGATACAGTTGCTGTTCATGGAAAGTTCCAGCTTGAAGTCCAGCATTATGTGTCGCTGAAGTTAATCCAGATGTATTTCTGTTAAAATAATATGTTTTTATTGGCCCTTACTTGGTTTGTCAGCTATAATCAGTTATTATCATCCATAAATAATTGAATTAGGTTTAATACAGGACATAGTAGAGAAAGTCATATTAAAAGTTATAAAGATGATAAACATGCAGTGTAAGTCCAGCGTCCACTGAAATGATTGAACTATTTCAACTGTATTAAGTGTTTTATTTTGAATTTATTTAGTAACACATTGCTATATTGTAATTTCGTCTGTACTCAACCTTTTTTAATATTTGTTGATTTGGTTAACGGTTTATATATAGTGCAAACACGCCAAGTGAAAAGACTAGAATATAAGCAATAAAAACAAATAAAAACAAACAAAATAAACCGTAGATAACAGCAAACCCAAGGTAAGATGGTCTCCAGCCATACTATGATATAGGAGATGGCGCTAAAGTACCTACAGTTAAGACCACAATTATACATACTCCTATCAGATTTATCTTTCAGTTAATCAAATTCCAGCATGTTTCTTCTGACTATAACATGTTTTCGAGTTGCCCAGATAGAGTCCAGATTGGAATTTCATGTAGAATCTGTGGAGGGACCTAAAGATTTGGGTGATGGGAGAACTTCAGACCTTAAAGATAGCCAAAGATAAATCATCAAAAATGCAGGTGGAGAAAAGCACAAAAAATCCCTGAAGATGCCAATCCCATCCATTTCTTACTGCAGCGGGTCATGCTGAGAACTAAACCTTTAATACAGTGAGCATTATCAGTATATTTGGCACTCCCAAAAAAAAACAAAAAAAAAACAATTTCCACCCAACTGAATTGGGTTGATTTAGCTGACGGGACAACTTCATTTCCAGTGTTGTGCCTTATAGCAACATTAATGTATTAGGTTGACCCAACATGTTTACATTTAGTTCACTCAACAAAATTAATTATTGGTAAATCAACCCAAATCCGTTGAGTGGAAATTTATTTTTAATTTTTTTATTATTTTTTTTTGAGTGAGAAGGAACAGAGCATATTTGAAGGGCTTTCTTTCCAATGTGAAAAAAAGGAAGATGTGTCTCAATCTGCTCTGAACTACCAAAATCTGTTCAATGCTACTGGGCGAGGCATGTAAGTCCTCAGATATGTTCCTGTTTAAGATCAAATGTATTGCATGTTTGTAAGCATGGCTTAATGACTATAGCAAGAATATAATACAAGTTAAGAAGTAAAAATATGGGTCCTTCAATGCTGAGAATTCCACCATTTTATTGATAGGGATATTTTGTCATTTTAAGTTACTGAAGTTAAAAATAAATATTTTCCTGCCTGTTAATGCTCACCAATTTAATATCCATAAGCTGTTAGTTTGTTTATATGATGTGTATGTTTGACCCTTCAGGGCCAGTACAAATTCAAGTGCCCAGCTCTACAGGACGGTACCCTGCAACAGTGTGGGGCTCTGTGGTCTTATCAGGAAGTGCGGCGCCTGGCCGTTCTGACTGCTGAAGAAATGCAACACTTTGAAGAGAACATTGCTCGCCTGGCTGCTGCAGAATACTGTGATTTTAAAACTGTAAGGATAATGCTAACCAGGAACAACTCATAAAACAGTGTTCAGCAGATTTCAATAATTGGCTAACATCAGTTCTTTTTCTTTTCTGTTCTGTTCTTTTCCTTTCCATCCTTAAGTGTCCAGGCTGTAAATCGTACATTGAGAGAGAGGACTTGACTAACCTCTGTGTTGAGTGCTTAGTGTGCTCTGCAGATGAGAAGGCCGACTTCCAGTTCTGCTGGCAGTGTTTGAAGCCTTGGAAAGGTCCAGCTCCTCGCTCTGATCGCTGCAGCAACGATGGCTGCATCAACCATGACCTGGAACTGCTCAGGACCTGCAAGACTACCTCCCTCCCTCAGGTGGAGGGAGTCGATGCCTGTCCCTCCATTCGGGCGTGTCCCACCTGTGGACATAAGGTGGAGCACGACAAGACGGGCTGCAAGAACATCATCTGTCCTCGCTGCCAGGTGGAGTTCTGCTTCGTGTGTCTGAAGCTCACTCCTGAGTGTCTGAAGACCAGCTCCTACTTCATCCCCTGTAGTGATGGTGTTGCTCCCAGACAGACAGCCATACCTGTGTGGGACAGAAACTAAAAGTAATTATTTTTTGACAAGTCAATTAGCAAGATTTAAAATGTTCCAGGTCTTCTTGTTCATGTTTAGTATATTCAATGATTTTTTTTTCTTTTCTGTTTTTAAACTCAGCTTGCTTTTCAAAAATGTAAGCTAGTTGATTTTGTCTCCCTTAACATGAATAAAGTTAATTTTACACAGATTTAAAAAAATTTGCCTGGTCTATATTAGGCAAGTCAATTTTATTTGTATAGCTCACTTTCAACAAGAACTTAATTAAAGTTGCTTTACATGATTCGGTGGTAAACCAACTAAACATATAATAAATGCATGGGAAGTAAAAACAGCAATTAAGAATAAAACACACAAAGCATAGAACACGAAAAGCTTAAAAAGCAGCTAGAAAGTAAACAGCAATTAAGTGAGATAATAATTTACTCAAAGGCCTTTCTATAAGGATGAGTTTTAAGTTTTGATTTAAAGTAACTCAGTGTTTCGGCAGCCCTGCAGTCATCAGGAAGTTTGTTCCAGATTAGAGGAGCATAGAAACTAAAAGCTGCTTCTCCGTGTTTGTTTGCATTGATTGGTTTTTCGAGGTCCCGTTGTGACATTAGTTCTTTAATTCGAGAAATGTTCTTCACGTGAACATGCAACACATCCTCACTCCCAAGTCGTCACATATGGACACATGATCAGACTCCTGACCATGCGTCCATATGTGACGACGTCATTTTTTGACGTGCTGGGTGCTCCCGTTGAATGTTATACAGATCGCTTGCTTGTTTAAAATAATGTATTTTTGTCCTTCTGTGACCTTAAGGTTAGAACATTAAACTAGTAGGTTGGTTAAAATTGGTTACAAAACTCAACGTACGGTATGTTATTCTGCTAGATTGAACGGCTCTGAAACTAAATAAACTTTAGATGTTTACAATAAAGGACCACAACCATACAACCTGTTCTGAGCGCGTCAAAAAATTATGCGAAGGGGGTACCCCACGCGTCATTATGTGACGCATGGTCAGGAGTCTGATTATGCGTCCATATGTGACGAGTTGGGAGTGAGGATGCGTTGGAACATGACCTTGTTCTGCTCTTATGTGGCCTCGGATGTTTAGGTCCGAGTCCATTATTACAACTAGATTTTGGAGTTTATCGGAAGCTTCTAATTGTATTACCTGAAGCTTAGCACTCACTCTTGATCATTCCTCTTTGTCTGAAAATAATGACTTCAGTTTTGTTTCTGTGCAGCTGGAGAAAATAATGGGACATCCAGATATTCCTTTGTTCAATACATTAATTTAAGGTCTGGATAGCATCAAGTCACCTGGTGACAATTTTAGGTGCAATTTGGTTCAAAGCTAATCTGTAGTCAGGTGAGTCCCTGAAGTTATTATAAAGAATACATAAGCATGGCATAACAATTGGAAAAGTTTATAACTTTATACAACAGCTGTTGTCTTATATTTACATTAGGCAAAAGGTTCTTATAACCACTAACAAATTCCACACGTTTTAAATGTATGGTGCACAATTTTCATTGAATAATCTGAAAAAGAGCTGCACAGTTGGTAGCACTGTTGTCTTGCAGAAATAAGACTTAGACCCAGACTTACTTTACTGTCATTGCACAAGAAAAAAAAAACTGTGATGTGTACAGTAGGTATTGTAGCTTAGATTTTGCATGTAATCTAGCTGCCCTGCTGCCTGGACATGCTGACCGGTGTGAACACGGCATAAATTATCTTGATTGAGGGAGGATTTCTTAAGTAAAGGGTTGATTACAGCAGCCATAAGTTCCTGAGGCACATATCCATTTATTAAGGCTAGATTCATCATTTCTAAAATAGGGCCAGTAACCAGAGGGAACCTTTCCTTAAATAATTTGGTTGGTATTAGGTCTAACATACAAGTTGAAGCTTTAGATGAAGCTAATATTTGTGATAATTCTGAAAGTTTGACAGAATCAAAACGGTACAGACATAGACATGGTTCTAATAGAATTTTGTTTACTTAATTAAGGTATTTGAGGAGGGGGGTCTTATGTTCAATAAAGCACACCTAATTGTTTTTGTTTGTTAAGTCAAAGTCACGTTTATTATAATGAGATTTTCATAATTTGCTTTTCTTATCTACATTTTTAATCTATTTGATTTTGGCGGTGGGCAAGACATTTTCTCAGAGGTGTATTGAGTGGGTAACAGTACAGAAGCTGCAGAGAGGTGGGTTAAACTACAACTCTGATTCCTGGTCTGGACCCTGGTTTGTCAATGTTTTGAAGGAATAACAAATCCCTTTAATAAATATGAAATAAGAAAACTCTTCTTTCTTTTTAATAGTGCCTGTTGACCTAATAAGAAGAACATCCATACATTAAATTAATTTTATTGATAAGTAAGTTTATTGATAAGAGAATGATCTCAATTGTGTTAACTAATGAGTGTGAATTGACTTATAGACTGACTTCTAATTAATTAAATCTAATGGAAGCAGCAAGGATGTATTTAGGCTCCCTGTCCACAATAACAATTGTGGAAACTTACCTGGATGACTGAATGCAATTCATCACTTGGGGGAATTATCACCCTGGATGAATTATTGTTTTTGGGGTTTTTTTTTAGCAGTGATCATGTGACCAGAGTATGTTTATATTTCACTATGGTGAGTCACTGAAGACATCTTTTATACATTTCTTAAAATATTATTTTCCAATTTCATTAACTTTCCTCTAAATTACATCACACAGACCTGACAGTAAAAATAAATTACATCGGCTGGTCAGGTTGACTTCATTAAAAGTTGTTACATTGAAATCTGTAGAAGAAACTGAAAGTAAAAGCAAATCATATCTTTAGGAGTGGCATGACAGCCTACTGCCTCAGAGATCATTTCCTGGTAGAATACAGACACTTTTAGTCGACAAACTAGAACAACAGAGGTAGATCTGAAATGAACAACCCAGATCAGGAGGAGAGAAGATATGACCCCCTCGATACAACCTTGAGTTTTGTCGACGGACCTGATGATCTGGATCCACTGTGTAAGGACTAAAACCTATGCTGCTGCAACTTTACACTTTTATCTTTGTATCTAGTGACTGGACCATCGCAGATTGCTTTTGATCTGGCTGTGCTATTTTTAAATGATGTACAATGTTATTTCTCATGTGCTGTAAATTTGGTAATTTTGTCTTACTGCACAAATTATTATTTTTAAATACTTTAAATACTTTAACTTTGTGTGAATCTCCACTCCCCCTCTTAACCTTAAAGTTGCTGTTGTTACACGTTACTTTCCCCTCTGTGGGACAATAAAGGATATTTCTACTCTTTTGAAAGTCAAGTTTTTTCGTAGTATTTTCACCATGATGTCCACTATTCGTAATAATGTCAGGTTTAATATATTTTCTCTTAGTCGATGAAGATGAAGACCAGAGTCTTCGAGCTGAAATGTCATGTGGTCATGCGGTAACCCCACAATCTCTGACCGGCTGGTGTCGCAGCCTGCTGGATCAGGTACTTTCTGACATTGCTCATTTTTTACATACATATATTTTAGTTTGTTTCTTTTCACTGTTAAACTGTTTAGTGATTTTATTTGTAAATGTTCAAATGGCAGTACTTACAATTCACAACCTAAGACATTGAACATAAAATGAGAAAATGTTTCACATTCAAATTTCGTCAAATTTGTCTCCAGCTCAATTCAAACAATGGGATTAATTTACAATATTGTTCGTTTTAGAGCTGCATAAATTATTATAAGCAGATAGAAGGACAAATATAGAGTGCACTTTTCACTTGGTGTCTGCTTGTTCTCATCTGTGTCTATCTGGGATGCAGCCCTTCCAATTAAACCATGATGCCTTTAGGTGAAACATGGTCATGTCAGATGTTGTATTACACACTGAAGAAATATCACTGTACAAATAAAGTACAAATTAATGACTGCACCAGTTTTCTCATGTTAACCATCTTAGTAAGTTGTTGCCTCTCTACAGATGTTTTCTTGTGCTTGATTTTGTCAGTATTGTGTGTTTCACAGCCCAAACAGGCCTTATTGCAGGTGCAAATATAAATACCCCTCTTATTCCCATTGTATCATGAATGAGCTGTGGTTAGCTACATTTGTCATGTTCAGTCACACTGACTGTAATACCCAATGTTGAGATCATTTAGTTACACTGAGTAGCTAAAACTCAACATTCTGAAAAAAAATATTCTAAATCAAATGTGTTGAGTTAGTGCAACATATTCTTGTTTTGAGTAAAGTATATGTAACTCAGCCTTTTTATTGATCTGAACTATTTGTATTTTAACTAAGCATAACTTTCATAATTTCATAAAGAGCAACTTAACAGGAATGAGTAAATCTAACGTGAAATTTTTAATTTAACTTATTTCTAACATTTTAACATTACTGTATTTCTCTGTTGTACCACCTAAAGTGATGAGAAAACCATTATTATATAATTGTTTTTCATTTAATGTATAGGAAAGACAAGCAATGAAGAATTTGGTAGATTTTAGGAATTCTGATTAAGAAAAGCTGCTAGGTGGGCAGAAGATTATTTCATTGATGATAGTTTATTTGATAAACATGAACTTTTGACATGAAATCTTACTAAGATATTATATGCTAAAAACAGTAAAATGTCAAAGTGCTTCAATAAATAGCATGCAATCATGATTATCAAATATATAGAAAACCAACAATCTATGGGTAAAAAATAATTACACCAGGAGCAAATATTATAAACTTCTCACTAATAACAAGATAGAAATTAAAACATCAGAGCACAATTATTTTATATGTATTATCTTGTTTGTGTAATCTGTGTTCGGGTTCTTTCTCCACTTTTGTAGCAGTAGCATGAGTGACCTAATTATTATATTTCCCAGGGTGCTTAGGGGCATGTTTTTGACACCATGAGTGACTTGGAAGTTTATGAATTTAGATACCCATTATGTTCAAATATTTGTGTGAATCTTGATTCTACACCTACAGCAATTACAGATCTGCTTGTTGTATCAGTTGTGTTGAATTTTATTGTACATAAAACAGTTATATTTTCATAGCAATTTATTGTGATGTATTAATAAATGGCTCTTATCTTAATTAAAGTGAATTATATTAAGATACCTAAAGTGTAGTGTATATATCATTTCATCTTATACCCACTTGTTTTGAAAAAAATATTTTAAGTTCTTGCGACTCAAAGTATTTGAATTATAACAACTTGATTTGGATTGAACTATACTGAGATATATTAAGTAGTCTCAATAAAAAAAAAAAGTACAGCTCATTCAAATAAAACGATTTCACAATACTTTCCACAATCAAGTTTGTTTACTTACTTTTTTTCCAAGGTAATCAGCGTCCTAAATATTTTCAAGTTAAGCTAACGTGTTAGAATTTACAGTACATCAACCAGGCATGACTGCTCGCAGACCTCAGTCAATAATACAAATGTCTGAAATCATCCAATAGACTAAAAGTTCTTTTCATTGTGAAACCTGATAACTTTCTTATTGTTTATTGCATTTCCTTTTGCTAACACATAAACTTTGCATACTAATTTGCTGCCAAGATATACCTGAGCCACTGACTGATCCCATGATGACAGATCATTTGTATTATTCACTTTACCATTCAGCAGATGATTGGTGTATTATTGGTGGGATGTTTATATTTAAAGCCAGTGTGACCTAAGTGTAATTCTTCAGAGGTTGATCCAAACATCACAGTGCTCAGTAGGTTGAGTGATGCTTTCTTTAACCTTCTCTCTTGAAAGCAGACCTTAGCTCAGTATAACATAGGAATAACAGGTTGCTATGACCTCTATTTAGAATGGAGCCACGAAATATGGCCCCCAAGGTTTAAACCCAGTTGTTCAAACCTCAACCCCGTAGTTCTGCTGTATGTCTAAGCTTAAATGTTCTATTTGTATAAACTTCATAGGGTCAGTACAAGTTCAGGTGTCCTGCCATAAATGAAGACACCCAGGAGAAATGTGGTGCTCTGTGGTCGTACCGAGAGGTGCGGCGTCTGGGGGACCTGAGCGTTGAAGAAATGCAATACTTTGAAGAGACCATCGCTCGACTGGCTGCTGCAGAGTACCAGGAGTTTAAAGCAGTAAGTTTCTCTAACTTCAGATCATTCTGACTTTAAAGGTAACATTTCTACTATATCACCTGTCTTTTTCTCACAGTGCCCTGGATGTAAGACCTACATTGAAAGAAAGAACCTGACTAACCTCTGCGTACAGTGCTTAGTGTGTGCTGCAGATAAGAAAAAGGAGTTCCAGTTCTGCTGGCAGTGTTTGAAGCCTTGGAAAGGTCCAGCTCCTCGCGCTGATCGCTGCAACAACAATGGCTGCATCAACTATGACCTGGAACTGCTCAGAACCTGCAAGACCACCTCCTTCCCTGAGGTACGCGGAGTCGATGCCTGTCCTTCCATCCGGTCCTGTCCCACCTGTGGACATAAGGTGGAGCACGACAAGACGGGCTGCAAGAACATCATCTGTCCTCGCTGCCAGGTGGAGTTCTGCTTCGTGTGTCTGAAGCTCACTCCTGAGTGTCTGAAGACCAGCTCCTACTTCATCCCATGTCGTGATGGTGTTGCTCCCAGACAGACATCCATACCTGTGTGGCACAGAAAGTAAAACAGCAGAAGCACATACTTCCAGCTTACTGGAAATTGATTGAGAAAATATCATAAAATAAAAATGTTACAGAAGCTTTTGTTCATGTTTAATAATTGTGAAATTCCATTTATATTTAAAATAAAATATTATCAGCAACATTTGTATTGTAAGTAATACTTTGCCTCTAATATACATTTTCTTAGATTTAATTTTAATAAATGGTAAATGGTCTGTACTTTCCCAAGTGACCAAGGGCACTACAACCAAGATGGACAGAGCGGGAATTCAAACCAGTTACAAGTCAAGCTCCTACCTCCGGAGCCACAGTAACCCCCTAAATAAAATTTAAAAAAAATATATATATACATATATTAGGGATGCACCGAAAATTCGGTCACCGAAACTTTTCGGCCGAAAATGACCCAAAAGTGCATTTTCGGTTTTCGGCCGAAAGACCTAAATCACCGAAACAACAGAGCCGAAAATTTATTAATTTGATTTATATTGTGCATTGTTGTTATGTCATTGCTAAATAAATATCTTCATAGTTTTGTAACTGATTTATTGCAATGCCTTTATTTTAGTGAGGTTAGTACACATCATAGCCATAAATGCTATCGTTCTAATAATTGACAATCATTTCTTTCGGTGTTTCGGTTTCCGGCTTAAGTTTTCTTAATTTTCGTTTTTCGGTTTCGGCCAAGCGTTTTAATTTCGGTGCATCCCTAATATATATATATATATATATATATATATATATAGTGTTTCCATTTGGAATATACCTTCTGGTAAAAGAACAGGGCTTAAATTAAACATATAGCAGTAAATGAACAAAATTTTCCTTTTATAATGTGGATACAAGCATTGAAATAGAAATCTCAAGTTTTTATTTAGGTACTTAGGGATGAATTGTGACTGGAACACAGAGAAAAGTTATTTTAATCTAGTAACATAATTGAAATTCTTAGAGTGGTTTTAAAAGTTGGCTGACATTTATTAATTAAAATTACAAATTTAAAGTTCTGAGATGTGTGCAAGGAAGTGCTGTTGGGAACTCCCTGTTGGTCTTTCTAAGGGGCAACAATTTTTTTAAATGTCAGACATTATGTAACAGTTTAAAAGACAAAAAAAGAAAAAAAGAAAAACAACTTTTTACTATATAAGCTTCCAATTCATAAAATAATTAGACAGCATGGTATGAATTTCCACAGTTATGCTGATAATGCACAACTATATTTATCCATAAATCCTGATGAATCCAATCAGTTAGGTAGAAAACAGGCATGTCTCGAAGACACAACAATTTGGATGACTGAATTTTCTGCTTTTAAATTCAGACAAGACAGAAGTTGTTGTCTTTGGATCACAAGCTTTAAGAAGGAAACTGCTAAATCGATTACATAGGCAATAAATTGGCCTCTGGAAATAATGTAGAGAACCTCTGTGTTATTTTTGACCAAGACATGATATTTATTTATTTCACTACTGGAATATTGCTAAAATTAGAAACATCTTGTCCAGGAGTGACACAGAGAAACTAGTCCATGCATTTGTTATTTCAAGGCTGGACTACTGTAATTCCTTATTAGGAAGTCCTCAAAAAGCAATAAAAGCCTTCAGTGTTCTGTGAGGGACAGTGTTTTTACTGTGCCAAGTGAGACATATATTTCAGAGAAGATCTTCGCTGGAGAGCGTGAGCAGGCTGATTGGTGACACCTGGAGCTTGTCAGACCTCCAGGGCTTCTTAAGGAGCTGTCAGACGATCCTTCCACGCCTGGTTGTTGATCTACCCAGTAATTCTGAGCCTCCTCTTGATCTTTTGAGCTACAAAGCTGTTGTTTCCCAAGATTATCTTAATGCACTCATTCCTTGTGTTTTCCCCCAAGATTCCCTCTGGTTTTGGTGCGGATCTCTTTTGAGCACTGCATTCTTTAACTAGAGTAAAGATCTAAGATCACGCCGCATCCTGGATTTCATCAGCCTGCCCCCTCTCCAACAAAGAACTCATTCAGTAACAGTCTTTCTACATCCACCAACCTTTACAGTTGCTCCCTGCCAGAATTTAATCCCCTTCTCGAGCTCTATCTTCTCCAAACTGTGCCTCATCTTATATTATCAATTCACTTCACCCTGCCAGAACATAACATCTCCTCAACCTGCAGATCCCTGTTCCTTCCAGAGTCGTTGTTCCCCTACCCGACTTTTTTATTTTTTTTAAATTATTTCTGTGTCAAATTTTACTGTCAGAGCCTGCATGTGGGTCAGAAAGATTCCTGTAACCATGACATCCAGTTTAACCAAAATGCTGCAGCAAGAGTTTTATGAACATTAAAAGGAGATCACATTTATCCTGTTTTGGCTTCTCTCCATTGGCTCCCTGTTACATCAAGAATAGAGTTTAAGATCCTCCTCCTTACTTGTAAAGCCCTTAATAATCAAGCTCCATCGTACATCAGAGATCTGATTATTCCATATGTTCCTAAAAGAGCACTTCATTCTCAGAATGCAGGTTTATTGATAGTTCCTAGGATTTCAAAAAGTAGGATGGGAGGCAGTTCTTTTAGTTATCAGGTTCTCCTGTGGAACCAGCTCCCAGTTTTAGTTTGTGAGGCAGATACTCTGTCTATTTTTAAGACTAGGCTTAAAACCTTCCTATTTGATAAAGCTTATAGTTAGTGGCTTCGGTTATCCTGAGCTATTTTTGTAGATATGTTGCTATAGGTTTAGACTGTTGGAGGACAGACTGACCACTTTTCTTCAATCTTCTACTTTCCTCTTTTACTACTCTCCCAGATGTATTTTTTTGTGCTGTTATTTCAATTGTAAACCCAGTTTTCTCTGTGTTGCTCTCCATAAAAGTTAAATCTGGGCTGGTATCCAGCCTCAGCTACAACGCCCTGCTGGATGGGGAGCATCAATTTGGATGATGCTTCCTGTGACCGAACATCCTCCATGTCCTGTTGTCAACTTTTTATATAAAGTACTCTCACATGAGGTTTTTTATTGTGTCTCTTTGCTATATTATCAACCCCCCAGACGGTCGTGGCAGATGACCCCTTGTACTCAGCCAGGTTCTGCTGGAGGTTTCTTTGTGTTAAAGGGGAGTTTTTCCTCTCCACTGTAGCTACATGCTTGCTCGGTATGAGGGATTGCTGTGGTAGGAGTCGGCATGTTTTGGGCACAACCTCATAACAATGACTCAATGCAATCTGATGGGATTCCTTACATAAAAAACGTAACTGATTGGAATGTTTCTATAATTGTATTGAAATGACATTTGTTGTAAAGTGCCTTGAGATGACATGTGTTGTGAATTGGCGCTATATAAATAAAATTGAATTGAAACCTCCTGTTAATCTGTATGGATTTATAGATGATGAAAAAAGTTGTTTGAGGTTGTGGGGTTATGGTTAGGTTCATGAGGTTGTTACAAGGTATTGAAAGATGCAGCAAGAACCACTAATACCAATCTTGGTAGCTTCTACAGAGAACTGTGATGGATAAAAGTGTCTCATGCTTTTGTTGAATTGGACCCACATGCAGGCAAGATCATGTCAAAGTAGTTGTTTGATGGTTAATTAATATCTTGTGTCATAAACCTGATAACTTGTACTAATGTATGGAGAATATATGCACAGATCTGCCAAAATCTTATTAATTTATGCAATCTTTAAAACACATAAAAAACTGTGTTTAAGAATAAACTAACCCTTCAAGAAAAGAACATAAATCACACATATTGGGTTTACCTGAGTTATGTAATTTTGGTTTATTTTACTTATGTACTGAGTTATGTATGTACTGCTAGCTGAAAAAAACACATCAAGATTAATTTAAGTACCCAGTAGATGGCAGCATTGCATTACAAATGACTCTGCAAAGTCATGTCACTTCCTTCTCAGTGGCCCCCAAACATGTGGCCCCGTTATAAACACATGTTAATAAATAAGCAATCATTTTAAACCCAGAAAATCATAAAACATGCAATGGACCCTGAGGAATATTGTTAGGGACAACTGACCCAATCCCCTTGTGCAGACTGTGAGAAGTTAAATAGATGCTATCCAAAAAAAAAACTAATCCACATCAGGACAACAGCGATTTCCTTCTGTCTTCTTCAGAGAGCATCTCCTACACTGCCACCTACCTACCTCCCTACCTCTTCTGCTGCCTTTGCCAGTTCCCTTTATGTCAGCATCCCTGTCCCCTCTCACCTTTTAAGTAGGTTTATAACTTTGGTATTAGCTGATACATATAATGCAGCTAATACTGATGGTTGTTGTTATATCTGTGGATTATGCTCAAAAGCTGAGTCTGTGGTATTAAAAAATACTAATTGAAATAAGTCTTAGAGGATAGATAGATAGATAGATAGATAGATAGATAGATAGATAGATAGATAGATAGATAGATAGATAGATAGATAGATAGATAGATAGATAGATAGATTGATTGATTCTGCATACAGCTAATGAAAACCCCAAATATTCAGTAATTTATTGTTTATTATTCATGTATGTTTCAAACATATATATACACCAAATACATTCATTTTTCCATGAACAAAGGAAACAGGAAGAAGATTAATCTTATATAACCTGCACTTTTTCTAAACAAAACGACAAAGAAAAAATCCTTTCCTCCATTTGATTCATTTCAACCCTAAAGTCTCATGGGGCCTTAAGCAGATTTTAACTCAGGGGCCCCCCTTTCTGTTTAGACTACTACCCACAATAACAGCATTTCAATTAAGATTTGGTCTAATCTGGCAAAGTAGGCAGAGTTTACTTGGCTTATCCTAAAAATCAATCAGGGGGTATTCCATTAAGCGAGCTAACTCCAAAAGTCGGGCTTACTTTGACAATCCTGGCTCAATTTCCCCAGATTCGGTTTCACGAACGAGACTAATCTGAAGGCCTGCTCATTCACGATGGCAACCTTCGCTCTTGAATGAGACTCCGTGGCGGGCTGGGAGGCTTATTTTAGCTTGATCAAATGATTGGACGATCCAGGTGATGCCACACTGCAGGGCTGGTATTCTGCTGCTGTTCTCTCCCTCACTATACCCAACCTCCAGTATAAACGTATTAAATGGGTTGCAACAGTTACAGTTTCCTTTTGGTGGTTAAATCCGGCAATTAAATGTGGGTTTTATCTTTTAGAATGTAGCTCTAATAATTTAATGATTTATCTAATCTAATAATATTTTTACCATTTGGAAGAACATTAGTGTATTTTATACTGCTACTACAAACTTTTTGGTCCACCAGTGTTACACCTGACTCCAAGCTATTAATAATTACAAATAAATACATGTTTGTCTAAGATGGAGCCAAAACATCATTATACTGTCTGGTCTTAATGTTTTAAAATAGCCTTATAGCACATTATAGAATAGTAAAAGCAGTTAAAAAAAATACACCTGCAAATTGAAATACTGTATTAATGCAATGTTACATTTAAAATTTGTGAAAATGTTCTTATTTAGTTGTTAAACATTTTACATATTTTTTTAAATCATGTTCTAAAAGATTCAACCTGTCAACTTTTTTCTTTCATGTGTCATATTCAGATTTTCATAATTATCAACAGACTCCAAATTATCTTGCCCTACCCAACCATATATAACAATAATATGATTTATTAAAATGAATTTAGTTTACAGTTAGAGGCGCTTCTCAGAGCTCAGTGTCACACTCTAAATCGTCCGTAAGGAACACCACCTAATTTTAATTATAACGCAATGCAGCCTGACAAGCTTTTTTATGCAGTTGGTGCCCACCTTATTGGTTATGATGTAATTTTGATGCACATAGACTGCATTAATAAGTCTTTCTCAGACTGGGAGAAGAATACGTCTCTTTTCTTTCCTTCTATTGTCACTTATCTAGCATCGATTAACAGGGGCTGCCTGTTGATACACATGAGCCTCGCTTGTTAAGCCTCACTCGCTTTTAATGAGCCTTGATTTGTTGAGCTTGCTTCATGGAATACCCCTCAGAAATAATTGTTAATATTAGCTGACACGATCTGAGGCTCAAACAAAGTAGAAAGGTTAAAACTAAAGCATCAGATTGTAACAATTGCAACAACAACAAAAATCAATGAATTTTAATTTAATATTTTTTTTAAATATGAGCATTTTAAATTAAAAGTCACAGAGTATAAATGTTTATTCTTTTAAATGTATTTGATTTAAATATATTTGCAGTTTAAATTTCTAAAATGAATTTTGAATTTTAATTAAAAAAATTATTAATGAAATGATTAGTTACAAAGAAACGTACCTAGTTACTACACAAAAATGTAAGCAATTGACGTATTTTAAAATAATCCACACTGAAACATAACTAAATAAATTGAGTAATATTTACATTTTCATAAATTTTAACATTTGTAGTCAACATTTGTTCAATTTCAGCAATTATGGGGGGCCCTGGATGGGTTTGGTAAAAGTAATCATATCTTAAATTTATTTAATGTATTCTTCTTAATTTATGCAACTGTGAACCACTTTGAATTGCCTTGTGTGTGAATTGTGCTCTACAAATAAACTTGCCTTACCTTCTCCCAGTCTGAGAAAGACTTATTCATGCAGTCTATGTGCATCAAAATTACATCATAACCAATAAGGTGAGCACCAATTTAATAAATGTATTTAACTTAATTCAAAATAACAAAATTTATAACATGCCAAATTTTTGTCCCTACATTTTCTAATATTTTTACAGTATTTAAATCATGGAATTCCATAATTTGACCCCATAGACTGAAACAAACTTCTGTTTTAAAGTAGTGCGAGCATATATAATTCTTAAGTGACACTGTCTTCTATGGCTGTCATCTTCTGAAACCTGAGTTAATGAATGTTGTAGTGCTTCGGAAAAAACTCTTTGTACCTTTAGCTTTCCATATAACAATAAAAATTTTAACTCAACTAGATCCTTTAATTTAAGCTGTCGAGACTTGACAAACAGTTGGAGAGCTCTCTGATTCCTTTCTTATAATTATATTGAATAAAACCAACAATAGAACAAAATTAACATAGAAATCTGGGCTTAATGAAGAGTATGTTTAATACCTGTTAAAAGGTTGTTATTTTCTATATGTGTTTAATCTGACATTATAATGATGACGAAAAAAATCTATATTTTTAATTTGATTTTATTCCACTTAAATATCTAACGTAGCAATTTCTACAATCAAATTTGCATCACATATCCACATGGTATGTAATAGAGAAAGTTATTCTGTGTTTGATCCAACTGTGGGTCTGTGCTAAAATTCAGTATAACTTAGAATTTAAGGGAGAAATTCTGAGTTTCCCCTTGTGGGACTATTAAAAGATTATTATTTTCTAAATGCACATTTCAGTTCAGTATACTAGGAAAAATAATAAGTAAAGATCACTCTGTGTGTACAGTTGCATTAGTGTCTTATCCTTGAAACATTTTCTAAGACATTAACCAAAAAGTTGAGAAAAGAAATTACAAGTCTTTTCTTTAATTTCTTACTTCACTGCATAAAACATTGGGTATTAAGAGCAACAGTGTGCAGCCTGTAAATCAAACAACTTTCTAACTAAAAAGGTTAATAAAAAACCTTCAGAAGATTTTTGGAGTAGAATTTTTGTTCCATAATGCATAATGACAATAAAGGCCGTCTGATTTGTGTAGATTTAAAATAAACACAGCATAGTGTACATTTAGTTTCAACAAATAAAACTCAGCGATTTAAAAAATTCAACACAAAATGCCAACCAAAATCTCCAGATATAATGTTCAGGATGCTAGGAGCATGACCGGATGCGTTTTTACATGGTTACAATATTTTTACCAAATTTCTGGTGCATGTTGACAACAAAATAAAAATTGTAGAGAAGAAACAATTGTTCAATTGACATAATCAAGAGGACAATATAGTTTGAAACATTTAAAAAGTGAACATAAAAAACCCATTTAAATACTCGTACAGAGATTCATACTAAAAAAATCTAATATTTTAAATTGTTTGGATTTAAGATTCCTTCTGTCTCATCTACTGATCTAAAATATGTCTAAAAATAAGAGACCCTAATTTTTCTTAACAACCAATATATATATATATATATATATATATATATAATATATATATATATATATATATAAATATTATAAAATATATAAAATAATATATATATATTTATTTTTTTTTTTATTAACAACCAATATAACAATGGGCCTGAAATCAAGCCATTAAAAAAAAATCTTCAACTACATGACACCAACTGAATCAATATGAAGAACACAAATGATCAGAGTGAAGCGACTAAATGTATTACAGAAAGTAATCCACAGTCCTAGGCAAAGATGTTTGAATCTAGATGTTCAGGTTTAAGCAAAATGCAAAAGGGAGTGGGGTGCAGATGTTTAATCACCTCAGTCTTTTGGTATTCTTGGTTTTAACATGCATATACAGTATAAAAATCAATGTAAAACTATTATGTAGTTCATCGTAACAGATGTTTTAAAGACTGTAGATTTATTATTGATATGAATGTTTTATGATTTACCAAAATCCAACTGGTTTTCTTTTATTTATTTACCAAAACAGTTGAGAGAGGATTTCTTTTTTTCTGCTTTGGCCTCCCATTTTTCGGTATCGTCTTCATGTTGGCTTTGTACTCCCTTTTTGTTACCCTTTCTATTTTTATCCTTCATATTTTGTACATTTGACTGAGATCTTTCTTCTACTCTTTGACTTTCTGCTTTGAGCTGCCCCTTCTTTGACTTATTTCTTTTAGGAAAAAGGCAAGATAGAAAATTTCCTTTTGCTTTAGTTCTTTCTTTATTACCGTCAACATTCTGTTTCTCTTCTAATTCATTTGATTTATAAGGTGCATTTATAATATGACTGTGTTCATCTAGTTTACCCTTTTGTTTACCTTGTTTCTTTATACTAGCATGTTCTTGACTTAGAGTTTGATCTGTTCTATTTTTTTGTGCGCAGTCAGTTAGATTTTTCTGGTCCTGACTGGCTGTAATGTCATACTGATTAGGTTTTAATTCAGTTTTCTTCTCTATTTGGTAATGGTTATGTACTTGCTTGTTTCGGTCTCCGTAAAAGTCTGTTCTCACAGCTTTCTTCTGCACATGAATTATTTGCATTGCACCACTACTTTCCACCTGACTACTTGCCTGGTAACTGGCCTGTTCAGAAAAACTCTCTCTTTTTTCATGTTTTGTCTGCTCAAGAGGAGGTTGCTTTCCATTGTTTAACCTTTCAGCTTCTTGTAGAGTGCTCTCCCTATTTCCTTCAACCTTTCCATCAGATTGTCTACCAGTAGGTCCTGTCTTACCACCTTTGTCAACATTTTCACATATTTTTCTACGTTTAGGAAGACTGTCATCATCTTCATTAGTTTTAACTTGGTTATCAGGCTCACCTTGGCTTCCCAACTCATCATGAAAAGGCTTTTTTGCTCCCTTTCTATTTTGGCTTTCGGGCAGTACTGTTGTACTGTGATTTATTTCTTGAGTATTGGCAAGGTCAATGCTTGGTTGAGGATGACCGATATGACCAATTGGGCTGCTTATTTCCCTCATTTTATTTCCTTCTGAATGATCTTCACCTGTCTCAATCTTGAAGACATAAGGACGACACCTGCTGTCCTTATTGTTGTGGGATACTTTTCTGTTGACCAGGTCAGTACCTGGAAATTGTCAGAGAGCAATTACAAAAATTATTCCTTAAAATCCATCAAATCGAATGAGTCATTCGCACTGCACATCAGATACTAACAAGAAGTTGTTTGGTTCTCACCTTTCTTTCTGTAAAACAGAAGATAGGCACTCTGGGTTCTAGTGAGAAAAATATAAAAATTAATTTGAGGAAAGTGATGTTACATTTCAAAAAATATAAATGAGAAGAACAAACAACAGCCTACCTCTCAATAGTGTTTCCCTTAAATGGAGGATTATTTAGCTGTAAATAAAAGTAAATAATACATTATTTCAAGTCCCACATTTCACTAGGAGTATAACTGTTTTTTCATAACCAATTGCTGACTGAAAACGTGTCCTTCGCAGTGAAAAAAGACGCTAAGTCTTACCTTTCTGACACTGGAGTCATTAAAGTCATACCATATGTCTTCATCCTGGCACTTAATTGTTGCTGTATAATGTCCACTCTTCAGACTGCCAAAGTGTTCAACAAATGCGTATAGTTCATACGTCTGATTCTGGTTAACAAAACACAAACATCACATAAAGATAAATTTCACATAAAAGTTACAAACGAAAAAGTGGTTTAAATTTAAAAAATAAACTTAAACATACCTGTGGTATCTGTACAGTGCAGGGAACATCCACCACACGGGTGTTTTTGACGTAACACATTTGATAGTAGTTAAACTCAAACCTCTTCAGCAGCAACATCAGAACCTCTGGATGACGGTTCACCACACATTTCTAGAGAAAACGCACAGTTCCTGTTGAATAGCTAGCAGGTTTTTGTTGGTTTTGTTCACAAACTACAATTATCACAAAAGAAAAGACTCTAGTTTAGTATTACTCACGATAGTAGCGTCTCGTTTGTCTTGACAATTCTCACAGTACAGTTGGTTGTCTCCAATGCAATGTGAGTCTTTGAAAAATTCGTGAATGGCTTCCGTCTGAAAAAGGTGTGTGTAACTTTTTCTGCTCAACAGCAAAGTCCATTTAGCAGTTCTCATCTAAAACATGCTTCTGATACAGTCAGATTTCTGTTAAATCATGGACCACTGAGTACATCATTAGTGGACACAGCTTGTCTTGCAGTTAGCACGTTAAACAGCTTTGATGTTTCTGTGTAGTTCAACACTCACCACACTGTAGGTTTCATCAGAGGAATTCTTCAGTGGAAGAGGAAGATTCCAAAAAGATTTTTCTTCATCCGTTACTTCCTCACAACCCATGCAAATAGTCCTGTCGCTGAGCTGTACATCGAATATCTACAAATGTTATTTAATAAGAAAGCAAAAATGTACAAAGGTTATTTCAAGTCCATTTCCTGTTCAGTTTTGTCATACTGATCACAAGCTGATTTTATAAGTAACTTACCTTTGCTGCCTCATCACTGGCCAGAGTTAAAATGTTCTCCAAGTACTCGCCTGCATCTCGCTGTTCATTCACTAGTCATACATATACAAAAGAGAATACTAGATTGATTAAAATATAAATCACACAACTGTTGTTCAGATTTAAATCATGACAGCACATTTTCTATCCGTCACTCTTTTCTGATGAACCAGTATTAATTTCATGGTTTACATACACGGTAAATACAAAATACAGCTTTAGAGTGTTTTTAATCACATACCTTTGTCAATACCCAGCTTCTTAGTAACTTCATATGTTGTTCCTGTTCTTTCCTTTAAATTTTCAAACAGGGTATTAAGTTGATGATCAATTGGGTCTTCACAGTGTTTTGGACATCTGTTCAAAGAAGAATTGCCAGAAATTATTAAGGTCAGGCAAATTAAAATAAATATTATTTCTTCCGATATTGGATGTTTTCACCAACCTCCCCACAGCCTCTCTGAAATCTTCAGTCATAAACAGAACCTGCAGAACACTGTTCAGGTAACACGTTGATCCCTGGTTTCTCAAGCCAAAGTACTCTCTTGCTGTTAAAGATAGCTTAATATTAGGCGTCATTAGTTGAAAGCTTGTAAATTTGGTCTGTACATGTTTGGATAATTTGATGTTCTCGTTAGAAACCAGTATTTTAAAACAAGAATTTCAAGTTGATGTTTTTTTATCAATTATGAAATTGTAATGCAGAAAATCAGACAAATTCAAGCCAATACATGTAGAAAAATGTAACTGATTTAAAGATTTTGCACACCCTAGAAATTCTAAGGAACACAAATGTTATACTCCAATATATCCTGTCAAATTAAGTCAAATTGAACACTGACATGAACCTACAGATAATACAGCAATCAATTGTCATAGCTGGTTTGACATTAGTTTATCTGTTAAGAGCACGTTTCACTATGACATGTGAATAACTTAGATAAACTGAAAGGGTCAAGTATCTTGGACAAAAGCCCATGAGCAGTTAAAAAATACAAGCAGCATTTTAAATTCTTGAGTGGCCTCTGAGGTCAGTAGAAGAAACAGCGCCTCCCACAGTTAAAATTGATTATTTGTCTGTCTAGAAATATGAACAACGTGGTGAATTTTTTTTCATTTATAAGCTCACTATAAATTAAAACGTAATTAAAACTAAAATGAAACTACATTTAGGTAATAAAAACTGATTTTAAACTAATTTTGTTCTTTGTTGTTTTAACCTCAAAGAAAACTGTATTTTAATTAAATCTTTTTTTACTTCGTAACGAGCATCAATTAAATAGCTGTTGTTTTGTTTTTCACCAGGGTTTTAAAGAAGAAAATCCAATTAGGCACGGAATAAAAATAAGAACATTTTAAGTTCGGTATGTGAAACTTACCTCGAGTGTTCTTTTTGCTCCCAAAAATCGGCGCGTTGTCAGGAGGCGCACTCATACTGGATTTCTTGATCCAGATTAGGAGCAAAGAGAACAAGCTAAGCGCTAAGACACAGAGAAAGACAGGAATATGACTCCAGAGAGAATCGGCTGTCTTTCAGTTACAGTGACAAACATGAGGCTTTCAAGGTATGCAGGGAATTTGGAACCTTCTTGATTCAGACCATGGACCGCCTACGAAACGGTCTAACGTGACAACGAAACTTGATGAAATAAAACTACTACTACACGCAAATTGGAATTTAGGTAAATTAAACATTTGCAAATAAAGTTATGCAGAGACAAAACTGACATAATTAAAAATAAAAGCATATATATATATATATATATATATATATGCACGTATAATGAGAAAGATTTACCTATATAAATTTAGTTCCAAAAATACACGCATAAGCCACTTAAAGCTATTTTTTACCTCAGTTATGAGCATTATACCCACTATATGAAAACACTTTATATAATATACACGGTATATATATTTCTGCTTTTATTTTTAATTATGTCAATTTTTGTCCTTCATATAAAATAAGCACCGAATCTAAACACACGTGCTTCAAAGTGGTATACTTATTTTTCAGTACTTAAAAGAGTTTTCATATAGTGGGTTTAATAATCATAACTGAGGTAAAAAAAATAGCTTTAAGTGGCTATAAGTAAAGATGATCAGTGATAGGCTACACAAAAGAAACAAAAGCGATCTACAGAAAAGTCAACTTTCAGTCACATGATTTCTTGTCAATACCCCAGAGTGAAAATGAAATGAAGCTGTGCTCTACAAAGGGTGTGCTGTTCTCAAAGTTATGATGCTCTTTCAGTGCCTCGCGTTGGAGGTTATTGGATATGTGGCAACCATTTTAAGTGTATTTCTTTCTCATGTTTATTTCTTCTGAAATATTGTTCTAAAGTTTGCATGTGAGACATATGCAATGGAACAAGACTTCCCATGCATTTTAATGCCAGTATTAAAAGCAGTATAGAGCCTGTATAAAATTAGCCTCTGTTTAAACTTCCTCAAATGTACATGCATGTTGTGGTGGCGTTTTGTTTGTATGTTGTGACTAAATGTATGTAAGAAGGTCATTTTACAGTATGACACAATGCTGGTCCTTTTGTAATAAAGAATTTGCCTACTTATTCTGCTCCTTCAGCATTAATATAGGAGTTAGAGCTGCAATTTAACTGTTCCCTCTTTTCCATTACTTCCATTTTTTTCTGGAATAGATAGACAGATGTCAGTGTCTGCGTGTGGGTAAGAAAGATTCCCGCAATCATGACATCCAGTTGATCCAAAATGCTGTGGCAAGAGTTTTATGAACATTAAAAGGAGATCACATTTCTCCTGTTTTGGTTTCTCTCCATTGGCTCCCTGTTAAATCCAGAAGTGTTTAAGATCCCCCTCCTTACGTATAAAGCCCTTAATAACAAGCTCCAATGAACATCAGAGATCTGATTGTTCCATATGTTCCTAACAGAACACTTTGTTCTCAGAATGACGGTCTACTGGTAGTTGCTAGGAATATCATAAGTAGAATGGGAGGCAGATCTTTTAGTTAGCAGGCTCCTCTCCTGAGGACCCAGCTCCCAGTTTTAGTCCGTGAGGCAGATACTCTGTCTATTTTCAGGAGTAGGCTTAAAACCTTCTTTTTTGATAAAGCTTATGGTTAGTGGCTTAGGTTATGAGCATTTTTTAGATATGCTGCTATAGGCTTAGACTATTGGAGGACAGACTGACCACTTTTCTTCTCTCTTATAAGAAAAATCTACATTAAATTAAAACTTCAATAATAATTGTGAGGATAGATAGATAGATAGATAGATAGATAGATAGATAGATAGATAGATAGATAGATAGATAGATAGATAGATAGATAGATAGATAGATAGATAGATAGATAGATAGATAGATAGATAGATAGATATAATTTATCCTGTATAAGTACTTACTTACCAGATTATATTCATATTTGGAATGTGTTTTTTTTATGTGTATTGTTTTTTCTTCTTTAGTTTCTAAGATACACATTTTAAAACAGGTGATTTTCAGTAAATTAAAACATCTTTGAAAGGTGCATTTTTTTCAGTACTTCAGTTCAAAGAGGGCCCAAAAAATATTTAAAAATATTCCATGTGGTTTCTGTATTTTTTATAGTTATATAGTTTTATAGTTCATAGTTGAGGTATACCTATGATGAAAATTGCAGACCTCTCTTATCTTTTATAAGTGGGAGAATTTGCACAATTGGTCGCTGACTAAATACTTTTTTGTCCCACAGTAAATAGGCAGGAAAGATAACCTCAGAGGTATCTTTCCTGGGTCAAGGAGAAAAGGGACTGGACTATTTCTCAATGGTCCAAAGATCTGTTTTCAGGATCCTATGAAAGTAAACTTTGCATTTTAATTGGAAATCAAGGTCCCAGAGTCTGGAGCCAGAGCAGACAGACAAGAAATCTGCTTCTTGAGGTCCAGAATGAATCTTCCACAATAAGTGATGATCTTTGGAGCCATGTTGTCTTCGGGTCTTCGTCTATTGTTTGATCACATGGACCACACTGCCAAAGATACTTAAATCTTTTTTAATGACAATGGTAATACTATATGTTAAAGGCGTGTAAATTGGCCTGACCTGAACCCAATAGAGAATCTATGGAGTATTGTCAAAAGGAAAATAAGACACACCAGAGCCAACAATGAAGATGATCTCAAGGCTGCTAGAAAAGCAACAAGAGCTTCCATTACATCTCAGGCATTGCATGTTTTATCTTTGACTTCAAGCATATATGCAGTTGCTACTGTCATTGAGTTCAACAATATCAGGAAATGCTGGTGTCCCCTTTTCCTCCCCCTCATTTTCCCACCCTAAAGTCTAAAGTTTTATATTCCTTCATTGATTGATTCTTTATATATATATATATATATATATATATATATATATAATATATATATATATATATATATATATATATATATATATATATTGCACTCATAGTTCCCTAAAGTGAATATTATTGAAGTTTAACAATAACAATATTATACCTAAACCCATGACAGGACTTTATGTAATTGAAGTTAGGAATTTTAAAATGTGTAAATTATACATTTGCTAATTTTTTGACATTAATACAAAGGAATGGCACAAAGTCAAAGTTTTATTGATTGCATTGTGTTTAAATAAAACAAAATAGCATTCGATAAAAATATTGAAAAAGGCCAAACAAGCTCAATTCACATTGGGAACAAAATAATCATATAGTTACATTTTCAGGAAAGACAACTAAAGGATTGCATTAGCTGAAACATGTAAAATGAATAATTGGATAATCATGAAAAACTTAATCATTGTAAGGAACTGATTTACACCTTTTTCTTTAGACATTGAAATCATGCTGCTCATATTATCAGCAACTGGGAAGGTTTTTGAGACACTTCTACAAGAGGGTAAAGACTGAAATTCAATATTTAGAGAAGAAAAATCCATGTGAAGCATAGTAATCCAAGCAGTAATTTAAAAAATAGAGCCAAATGTATTAGAATCCAATAAAAGCCCAGGAAACAACAAAGATATGTGCTGTATTTTATTCTCATTAATTCCGTTGCCATACAGGAATGGAGTTTTGTCTGGGGGCAATATCAATGGAGCATGGTCCATAATAATCATAGTTTGGTGCTTTCTTGCATTCATTTGTGATCTTAAGACACAGAAAACAGAACTCCACTTTACACTGGCGACATGTGATGTTTTTACATTGTTTCCCAGTGTGCTCCACCAGTATACCACAGGTGGGGCAGGCCCTGATGGAGGGACACTTAGTGATTCCTTTAACATTTTCAAAAACAGCAAATGGACAGTCGCTCAGTGTTTTCAGGGCATCATTGCAGCAGCCTTCATTATCACAGCGATCTCTCCGGGGCTGTGGACCTTTCCATTCCCTCAAACACTGCCAGCAGAACTCATAGGTGCGTCCTTTGGTTGCTGTGCACATTTGGCATCGGACACTCAGATTTGACTCGTCTTTCCTTGTCACAGAGTATTTACATCCAGGACACTGTGAATAGTCGGACAGTAAAAAATAAAGATACGTGCAGATTAAAATTTGAAGAAATAAACACGCATTGTCACACACGTTAAAATTATCATATAAATAATGTAATGCTTACTAATTTGGAGTCAAAGTATGCCTTGAAAGCATTGACAGCCATGGTTCTCTCAAAGTATTCCTTTTCTTCAAGGGTCAGAAGAGCCATTTTTCGAACCTCCTCATAGGGCCACTCGACATTACAGCCAAACTGGCCACACACAAATGTGCTGTCTCCCTTTATTGAAAAAGAGCCAAATAAATTATAAGAAATTATAAGAAAAAAAATCAATCCAGCATCGTGAAAAAAATTATAATTGTAAATGTTTTTCTAATAATGACACATTAAAATCTGAATCAAATAATTTTGAATATACATGTACAAAAGATGTAATTTGGAGGTAAAATACATAAGGTTAAAGACAAAAGAGGGTATTAGGAACATATTTGCCATATTATTTGAAACAAGTTATGTCACGTAATAAAATAAATCCCTTTCTAAAGCTGAATAATTTATAAAGTTTACTCTTCCTCAAATTTTGCTGCTGTATTTTCACATTTTATTGACAAATGTCCCTCATAAAAATAAAAATAAATAAATAAATAAATAAATATATATATATATATAAGCTGAATGAGAACAGGATAAGGACTGAAAGGGAGTGAAGTGTGAAATAAATAAATTAATCTCTTGAAACGGTTAGCTATTCTCATCTTCTAAATGTGTAATGACTAATACACGATATAGCCTATAGCCTATAACAGGTAAATTGTAAGCACTCTTTTATAGGTAAACCACCGCACCCTGAAAACCCACATCTCGTTGATGCCTCGGTTGTCTGTTGTAGCCTATATGTTTGGTACCCAACTCACGTAGTAAAATCACAATCTGCAGTGTCCTGCAGCCTCGTGGTATCGACTTGTAAACACCGTTGTGAAAATGTTAATTACTGAGGTTTGTTGAAAGCCTACCTTTTCCAACAAATATTTACAATAGTTGGTAAGAGACGTCGGTGTAACAACATGGCCGCAGGACATCCGAGCTCTCGGAGATGTAAAACCTTCACACTCAACTATAACAGACAAATAGAAAACATGTTCAAGTCTCCTAATTGTTAAAATCTCACTTGGAAACAGGTAGGAGTAAGCCAAATAATAATGATCTGATTTGCAAAACAGTACTCACAGTCGAATTCGTCTTCTTCATCCACACATTCAAATGTAGAGTTATAACATTTTTCAGGTTTTGAGTTCATATTTTCTGCCTTCTTCAATTATTTTTCGATGCGCGCCAGTCCCTTACTTTGGTGTGATTCTAATGTCTCTCTTTCGATTTCGTTTCTATTTGAGTTCTGCAATGAGTCATGTTTTCTTCTTATCGAAACTTATGTGAACCAGTGAGAGCCGCAGAAAAACCTACGTAAGGCACCGCGGTAAAATGTCTGAAGTTTGAAATGGATTATTCGACAAATAATATTCTCTCAGTCGTTATGGACAGAAGCGATAGTTTTATGTTGGCTACCGTGTGCTGTGACGGAGACTGTACCTGGTTCAATAGCGTTTTTTTCTTCTTTGAAACCATAAACGAATTCCAGTTTATATGAATATTTTGAGTCAATGGGTAACATAGTCTGGACATTGTTGAAGAAAAATCCATATTTTTCTACAATAATAGTGAGTCAAAATTTTTTACTTCATTTACTCTATCTCCTTAGTCCAGTAGCCTATAATTCAGCAAAATTTTCAATAAAAAATATTAATAAAAAATGACCTATTATAAAGTCAAATATTTGTATGGTAATATACTCAATAGGTAACACAGATTTTTCTTACCAATTACCTTTGACTGTAACAGGTGGGCCTATGGACAAAACAAAAACAACAAAACTAAAAATAAGCATAGTAACAAAAAATAGACAACCAAATAAAATTGCATGAAACTTGCTGTGCCTCGTTTGTTCAGTTGGCTGGATTATTTTGGTCATATGACCTGGAAGATACAGATTTTTATTAATTATTTTTTCCATGTTTCGACCAAATTGAATTTGTTGATGGTTTCGAACCACTCCGTTCAGGAGCAGTCAGCAACAGTAATCAAGCAAACTAATTTATCTGAAAGCATCCAGCATTAAGCATCTCTATCAAGACAGTTTTCATTCAAGACAGGATTATTGAAACAGAAAGAAAAATGAAATAACAGTAACCGTTCTTCAACTTGCTTCAGTTATGAACGTATGACTTTGTATCTCATAATCAAGACATGCATGGTGCTTTTTTTAACTTTCAAGTGGCGGAAATGAAATCGACGTCCAATTGAGAAGCTCATGTAAAAGAAAAATAATAATTCAATACCTTGTGATAGGCATTACATTTTTATTATTGCTATACCATTAGGCTGTCTTTTCTTTATCCAAACTGAACATCAACATTCTGTCAGTGCATTCTCTCTGCATTAAAAAAAGAGAAAAAGAAAATTGGAGCATTGCTACAATGTTAACAAAATCATTTGGCAAATCATTTGTCAGAATTCATTCAGAGATATTTTATGGAGCAAGACGAACACATGCGCATATACACATAAAATATAAGGATTTCTTGTAATATTAAGTAGTGGGACCACCCAGAGGGTGTCAGGGCCATGCTTGGAAAAGAAAAAATGGTTGCCACCCCTCTCTCTCCCTTCAGAGAAGACCTATAATAGCATAGGTCATAGGTCATAGCATATCATATCAATCATAGCAGTTCAAACAAAGGTTTGTCATCTTCAATCAATACCTAAATGTAAAACTCAATAAATAAATGTATGAAAATAGACTATGTAAATAAATAAATCAAGATGCACCACTTTTAACTTTTCACAGATCCATCTGGCCACTCCTATGAAAATTGTATGGTGGACAGGTAATATAAAAGACTTGTGGTTTGTTATATTATGGTTTGTTTATATAAATTAAACTCACATTAAATATTTAGTGTCGTTATTTGTAGGCTATATCGAAATCATAAACCTTTCCTATTTTAGAACCAAAATGAATCGACAAAGGTATAGAACTGAGTCCATTGTGGAAAAAGACAATTTATTTTTATGACATTCATTCAGCATTTAATGAAAATAATAAAAACAATAATAATAATTGCAAAAGCTGAAGTCACTCCCTCTGTCTGGTCAAAGAGACAGTCCTCCATCAAGCGAGATAACCATGTGGATAGAAGACTTGTGTATGATTCCATAATCATGCAAACGTTTGTCATCAGCGTCCAGCCTTTTATTCCCGAAGATCAGCTTCATGTCGCTCATCATCCGTCCTGGTCCCGAATATATGGGGGGGGGGGGGGGTGGGGGGGGGGGGGGGACAAAACAAAATCAGGTATTCCAAAATAAAGGGAAGACCCGTTTAAGACGTAGCCTGTAGGCTAAACTATATATAAAATAATATATTTTAAAAACAGTGCAACGGGTGAGTGGAACAATTTGTTTGTGTAACTTGTAAACTGACACTAAACTATAACACTTAAAATGGGAAACCTTGGATTAATTAAATAAAAAATAAATTTAATATCACTGTATGTGAAACTGAAACTTAACCTCCCATTTGTTTTAAGAAACTAAATTATACTAAAGTATCAAGTTCAACTTTTAGATATCCATTGTGTTTAGTCCAGAAGAGATTACATTTTCTTTATCAGACATTTCCCACATTTTTTAAAGAAAAAATAACAATCAAGCAAAGAGATGCTGTTTCATTTTTACCTGGGTTGCCAGGAAGCTTCCCAACTATTTTCTGCTTCAGCTCCAGCACGGTTAGTCGTTGCAAATCTTTTTCATTGTCGCACAGGTCGATCGTTATTTTCTGCCCATCTAGGCCAGTAACAACTACTTGGTATATCATAATTTCTTTCTCTTGACACAAACGATGAGAAGCGATCCTCCTGGATTCAGGCGTGTGCTTAAAATGAAAGCTACAGCTGATGAGTTTTGTCTGTGAGCGGGACGTTTAGCAAATTTCCTCTAGGTCTTTTCAGGCTGACAGACTCAAAGCTTTATCCGAAAACGTAGAAGCAAATGTTCCAAATATATTGAACGCAACACTCCTTAGGGGCGGTGTATGTAAAACAGAAACTATTCCGACTTCTTTTATTGCTTGTGGGACAAATTGCTGTTTGCGTGAGGCAGAGCTGAGTGTCGATAAATTGTAAATGAAGGATATACATTTATGACAAACATATTGAAATCTTAGTATTGTTAGGGTTTAACATTTCTGCCAGTTTGTTGCATTCGTACACCGCAAAACTGGGTAATAATACGTCAGATCCAATGACACGAAAACGCAAACAAGGTAAGAAAACCGTTGCCTTTAAATAACGATCCAGCTGCTTAAAGCGGCACTAGCTACGTTTACACCTGTTGTAGCTCTTTCCACAGGTAAAAGATACAATGGCTTAAAGAACCAGGGAGCAACCTGCTACTTAAACAGTGTGCTGCAGGTGCTGTACATGACCAACGACTTCAGAGAAGCAGTGTAAGAGAATAGCCTACTATAATCTTTTATATATATATATATATACACTACCGTTCAAAAGTTTGGGGTCACATTGAAATGTCCTTATTTTTGAAGGAAAAGCACTGTACTTTTCAATGAAGATAACTTTAAACTAGTCTTAACTTTAAAGAAACACACGCTATACATTGCTAATGTGGTAAATGACTATTCTAGCTGCAAATGTCTGGTTTTTGGTGCAATATCTACATAGGTGTATAGAGGCCCATTTCCAGCAACTATCACTCCAGTGTTCTAATGGTACAATGTGTTTGCTCATTGGCTCAGAAGGCTAATTGATGATTAGAAAACCCTTGTGCAATCATGTTCACACATCTGAAAACAGTTTAGCTCGGTACAGAAGCTACAAAAACTGACCTTCCTTTGAGCAGATTGAGTTTCTGGAGCATCACATTTGTGGGGTCAATTAAACGCTCAAAATGGCCAGAAAAAGAGAACTTTCATCTGAAACTCGACAGTCTATTCTTGTTCTTAGAAATGAAGGCTATTCCATGCGAGAAATTGCTAAGAAATTGAAGATTTCCTACAACGGTGTGTACTACTCCCTTCAGAGGACAGCACAAACAGGCTCTAACCAGAGTAGAAAAAGAAGTGGGAGGCCGCGTTGCACAACTGAGCAAGAAGATAAGTACATTAGAGTCTCTAGTTTGAGAAACAGACGCCTCACAGGTCCCCAACTGGCATCTTCATTAAATAGTACCCGCAAAACACCAGTGTCAACATCTACAGTGAAGAGGCGGCTGCGGGATTCTGGGCTTCAGGGCAGAGTGGCAAAGAAAAAGCCATATCTGAGACTGGCCAATAAAAGAAAAAGATTAAGATGGGCAAAAGAACACAGACATTGGACAGAGGAAGACTGGAAAAAAGTGCTGTGGACGGATGAATCCAAGTTTGAGGTGTTTGGATCACAAAGAAGAACGTTTGTGAGACGCAGAACAACTGAAAAGATGCTGGAAGAATGCCTGACGCCATCTGTTAAGCATGGTGGAGGTAATGTGATGGTCTGGGGTTGCTTTGGTGCTGGTAAGGTGGGAGATTTGTACAGGGTAAAAGGGATTCTGAATAAGGAAGGCTATCACTCCATTTTGCAACGCCATGCCATACCCAGTGGACAGCGCTTGATTGGAGCCAATTTCATCCTACAACAGGACAATGACCCAAAACACACCTCGAAATTGTGCAAGAACTATTTAGAGAAGAAGCAGGCAGCTGGTATTCTATCGGTAATGGAGTGGCCAGCGCAGTCACCAGATTTGAACCCCGTTGAGCTGTTGTGGGAGCAGCTTGACCGTATGGTACGCAAGAAGTGCCCATCCAACCAATCCAAATTGTGGGAGCTGCTTCTAGAAGCGTGGGGTGCAATTTCTCCAGATTACCT
Organism: Apricaphanius iberus; assembly: GCA_028564705.1. Lineage (NCBI taxonomy): Eukaryota > Metazoa > Chordata > Actinopteri > Cyprinodontiformes > Aphaniidae > Apricaphanius > Apricaphanius iberus. The sequence goes on from JAPXFQ010001638.1 coordinate 69,659, forward strand.
CAACAAATTAACAGCTAGAATGCCAAAGGTCTGCAATGCTGTAATTGCTGCAAATGGAGGATTCTTTGATGAAAGCAAAGTTTGATGTAAAAACAATCTTATTTCAAATAAAAATCATTATTTCTAACCTTGTCAATGTCTTGACTCTATTTTTTATTCATTTCACAACGTATGGTGGTGAATAAGTGTGACTTTTCATGGAAAACACAAAATTGTTTGGGTGACCCCAAACTTTTGAACGGTAGTGTATATATATATATATATATATATATATATATATATAATTTTATTTTATTTCGGCTCATCTCTTGTTGTATCATTTTCTAAATCTGTTTACGTAGGTCACAGTCTTCACAACACAACAATGGTTGTATCGATCGTCATCTTAGCTCCGTCTTTAACACTTTAACAAATAAAGATGCAACAACTCAGAAAATTACAAATCACCTGGGGATCACGAAAGGTATAACAGGAGAACAAGTAGCTGCCCTTGTTATTCTTGATTTTAAAAACCCATTTGTTTTTAATTAGCTTTTACAACTAGTGTCACGTTGTATCTGTAATTTAAACTTCTACAAGTTAACACTATATTAACATTGATATGATCTATGTAAGTTAAGTAAATGTGAAAATTGTGAAAATAAAGAAAACAACCCCAAAACGTTTTGTTTTTTTCTGTTATCACAGTGAATGAACAGCATGATGCTGCTGAGTGCTTTGAGAGGATTCTAAGCTGTTCAAGCTCGAAAGCTTCAGAGGTAGGCCATAATAACCCAGGAATTGTGTGAAGCACAGTATAACAAGTAAAATTGTACGTTTGGTTCAATATTTGTAGTGGTTATAAATATTATTATTACTGTTCTTGTTACCTTTAGATATTTAAAGGAGAACTGACTCACAAGAACACATGCTCCAATTGTGAAACAGAAACAGAGTCAAATTCCCCATTTTGGAGTTTACCTCTAACACTCAGTGAAATTGACTGCTATTGTGTCGTAAGTGTAGAAGTACTTACCTTAATTTAGCTTCTTTTTATAGAAGTCTAATTGAATGGAAAAACTCTTTAAAGTGTTATTTCAATCTTTCAGACCGATGGGATCCAAAAATATTTCCAAGAATCTAAACTTTGTGGAGAGAACCAGTTATACTGCCATGAGTGCGAGAACAAAACAGATGCTTCTATTGTGAGTACATGAAGACTGTCTTT